>PVJC01002426.1:0-79663 GCA_004026665.1 Murina feae | reverse complement strand
AGATTGAGAACTATAAGCCAGGAGGTCAGGGTTCGATTCCCGGTCAGGGCACAGGCCCAGGTTGCAGGCTCCATCCCCAGTGGGGGGTGTGCAGGAGGCAGCTGATTCATGATTCTCTCTCATCATTGACGTCTCTCTCTCCCTCTTCCTTCCTCTCTGAAATCAATAAAAAATATATACTTAAAACAAACAAACAAACAAAACAAGCTGGAAAGCCAATCAATTCAATCAATGTCTTCCCACTGAGAAATCCTCCACCAGCAGCACCAAACCCGGGAGCCATGCGCAGACCCCTCCTACGGCAGGAGTCTGAGCTGAGTGTATGGCCACACAGGTCAGTGCAGGGCAGTGAGGACCTGGGGGGAACGAAGCCCCGTGTCATGAGCTGAGGACTATTCTCAGGACCCAGCAGCCCAAACTCGCATGTAACGTGAACCTGGTGGAAAGTGCAGCGATGTCAGTGCGACGAGGCAGAGGCTAAAACAGAAAAGCTAGCTGTGATGCAGTGGGGACACAGACAGGGACCTGAGTTAACTCAGGCTTAACGGTGCCAGCACTGGGAAGGACCACAGTGACTATCTGGGGCAACACGCTTCTAACATGGAACACCACTGATTAGGATCACAAACTCCCATTTACACACTTCAGATTAGAGGGTTGAGATTCAAGGTCAGGTTTCATTTATCTATTCATTTGTTCATTCATTCATTCATTCATTCATTCATTCATTCAGGTTTCCTTCCTTCCTTCCTTCTTTCCTTCCTTCCTTCCGGCTCCATTCACTCATTTATTCACTCATTCATTCAGGTTCCATTCGCTCCTTCCTTCTTCCTTCCTTCATTCAATATTTATTGAAATCTTGTCATGGGTGCTAGGCCTGCGATAGGAAATAAATAAGACAGTCAAGGCCCCTAGTCATGGACAGACATTAATATTCGCTGTCAGAGATGGATGTTTGGTGAATAATCGCCCAGATATCAGGGCTCATGCAAGAGGAGGTGCAGCTTCAGGCTGGCCCACTCCTGCTGCCCACGGGGCACGCCTCCCGCTTCTCTCGGCCTCACCTCCCTGGCCATCGCATGAAGGAGGTGGAGGACTCCCTCTCACGGTCCCTTCCCCCACCACAGACGCTGTCCTTCCTAGAGAAGGAGCTCGCTGCTCCGCGAGGGAATCTGACCAACTGGGACTCTCCGGCTCTCCTGACCACATGGCGCAGTGGCCAGACCATGTGCTCTGCGGCCCCAAGTTACACTTTAAAATGGAAACACCACCACTTCCTGACAGTGTAAGCAACCTTGGGGGAAGGTGTCATTTCTCTGAGACGATTTACAAAAAAGGGAACCTATGCAAAGACAAGAAGTGCAGTGCAGGAACGTAGGTACAACTTCCTCAGCATTTCCTTCCATCAGACCAAAATCGCTCTCTCTTTGAAACTGGACACTTATTGAATCTATTGAACATTTATCAAATGCCTATTTGTTTGCCAAACATTGTGTTAGGTGCTAAGAATACCTGGAAAACTGGAGTCAGGGAACTCCTGCCCTCCTGGAAGAAACCTGATCTTTCTCTGACTGCTGCCTTCCCTGAGATAAAGCCCTTGCCTTGACCTGCTGCTCTGGGCGGCCGGTGTCAGACCCTTCACCACCTGCGGAGGTGCTCATGGTCCCCTGTGCTCCCATGCATCTCCCCCCTCAAAGGGGCAAAAGCCTTACACCTACTTGGAAGAAATATCAAACCAAGCTTTATGCAATCACAAGGAAAACTTGGCTAGTTTTTTACAATCTGAGACCTAAAACAGAACCGAACTGAAGTTCCCACTCTTCGAAAACTTCAATCATTTGAGTGTATCTTGTTTTCTCATATATATTTTTAAATCAATTTCAGAGAGGAAGGGAGAGGGAGAGCAAGAGAAACATCCATGTTGAGAGAGAATCATTGATTGGCTGCTTCTTGCACACCCCACACTGGGAATCGAGCCCACAACCTGGGCCTGTGCCCTGACTGAGAATCTAACTGTGACTTCCTGGTTCATAGGTCAATGCGCAACCACTGAGCCACACTGACCGGGCATTTGAATGTATCTTCTTTTGATGATGGACAACTAAAATAGTCTCATCTCCCCAAAAAATTAAAAAAAAAAAATTGTCCACGCGCTTCTAATTTTCAGGTCCTTCAGGGCTCACATCTTCTCACAAGTGTCTCCCTTTGAAGTTTGTGTGTCCAGAGTTGCAACCGTTAATGGGTACCCAGACGCAGCTGTTGGTCACCCCTTTGCCTTTCCCTGACCATCTGTTTCCAGTCATGGCGTTCCTGATTTCCTGAAACATTCCAAGTGAAAACCTGCGACCTGGTTGTCTTTCTTAAGCTACCTGCGATGACTGAATGGATTTTCTGTTCTGAGACTTAAGGACAAGGAGCCCCTCTTGCTGAAACAGCTAAGGTTATGGGATCTCGGGGTCTCCCTGGTTATCTGGAATCAATTCATCTTGTCTCTCGAACGCCTTGCTTTTATTTTGGTTTTATTGTGTTTTGTTTGTTGTTGTTGTTGTTGTTTTTAAAGAATATCTATGTTGGATGTGTTGGCTACCTCTTGAGTCCTTTTCTGCAGACAACACTGTTCCCGTTGCTTGTGGATTAATAGACAGAGCTGCTTCCTTGTGTCCCTGTGGACCAGGCAATCAGTGAGCTGCACTGGTCAATGAGCTCTGATGAAGTGTGATCAGTAAATTCTCTTATCACCATGGCAACTGGTATATTCCTTAGACAGTGGCCTCTCTTGGTACCGTGGGGAGAGAGCTTGATGACACATCACTGTGATCTCCCTCTACATTAACCTTGTTGTGGGAATCACAGTCCTTGGGGACACTCTCTGGCCTGCTGCAAACCCATAAAGCTGCATGCAGCGATAGCTCTGCACCTGATCGGCAGTGCTCCCCACAGAAAGCAGATCAGATGCTGGGAGTCAATGTAGGTGATGTCCAAATTTGTTATTTTAATAATCTTTTATAAATAAAAAGAGGAAGTGGTTTAGCTGACTCGGGTCTTCTCCAACAGGCTCTCAGAAAATTGGTTTCATTTGTATCGGAGTTTTCAGTTTCTGGCTTAATCCGAACATAAGACAGGCTTTCCTTTGATTTGATTTGCAGCATTGCTTTCTCTACTCTCCCTGAACTAATCAATACAGTTATCCCATTTTCCAATTTTGTAGAGGAGCTGGTTTTCTGTGTCACTGTCCATGTCAGTGAGCATCTTGGAGCGATACGACCCAATTAAATGTCTACGGAAACAATCCTAGCTACCGCAATGCTCCACCCCCAGCGTCCCGAATGACAGCCATTTGCAAACGCCTGTGGTAGGTGAGTCTGCAGGTTCTTTGCTGGTTGATGTGGGGGAGGACGCTGTGGGCTCTTCATGTATAAATCCAACAAGCGTCCATGCCTCGCACCCGCCGTTCTCCAGTGTGGGGCGGCCTCCCCAGCCCGCATCTGCCTCTGAGACAGTGACCTTCCCCAGACTCCTTCTTAAAGGCCTATCTTCTCCGGACGCTGAGCAGCCTGCAGGCCTCGGGAGCTTGCATTTTGCATGCACGATAATGCAGGCAGCGAGGCGCCTCGCCAAGGCTAATGGCTTATCTTCTCTGAACCATAGATGGGCGTTGGCAGGTTTTCAGCTCCCCACTCAACATTTCCGCAACTCCAGGCCGACTGGGGATCAGAAGGCACTTTCTGCATCTCACCAGGTCGTTCTGCAGGGTCCCGCGATTTCGTGTCACAGCCCAAACTGAGCGACGAATGGAACTTTGCCTTGCCATTTGTGGTACGCAGGATGCCAGTGCCCTGGGGGGGGGGGTCACCTGCCCCCGGGGATCCAGGAGGTTACCTGTGCAGGGCGCAGGGGCTGGGTACACTCCCACCACCACCACCATCCCGCTGTTTCTACGGGGCTGGGACGGGGTATGATTGCCAATGACATTGACCCTCTTGCTTTCCCTTATCTATGACTCCCTTGCCCTGAGGAGTCGCCTTGCCAGTGATGGAGCCTCTGGTACTATCTGTGAGAAATGGCATTTCTGCAATATTTTTACCCAGTGCTTCCCATCACTAAAACAGAAAAGCTGCAGGCCCTGGCTGGTTTGGCTCAGTGACTAGAGTGTCAGCCTCAGGACTGAAGGGTCCTGGGTTCGATTCCGGTCAAGGGCACATGCCCTGGTTGCAGGCTCGACCGCCCCCGCCCCCCAGTTGGGGGTGTGCAGGAGACAGCTGATCAATGATGATTCTCTCATCATTGATGTTTCTACCTCCCTCTCCCTCTCCCTTCCTCTCTGAAATCAATAAAGACATATTTAAAAAAGAAAAAAAAGCCACGCCCACCAGACCTTTAGACACAACTCGTTGCTCGTGCTGTCAGGACACCCTGTGGAGCTGAGTGGGGAGCGTGGTTTCGCAGAAAGGCACCAGTCGACCTGCCCTTCCTTGACCCCAGGTGGGAGGGAGCAGCTTCCTCCCGCAACCAGTGATGGGAAGGGTCCCAGCTGGAGCCACCACATCCACACCCCTGAAGGCCCAGTCCCTGCTGGGAGCAGGCCTGACCCTCGCGCCCCATGAATCCAGGCCGCAGACTTGCAGGGACCCGTCCGCACAGAAGCCGCTGGCGCCTCTGTGTTACCTGCCCAGGAGCGAGTCGCCTTCCCTGGAGTCTCAGTCCCGTCATTTGGATGATGGAGGGGTGAGTGCTTTGGGAGTGAGCCCTGCAAAGCAGAATCCACGTTGAGGGGCTGATAGCTGTTTGCAGGCTCGTCAAGCCCCCCAGTGGGGACCCTCACCCCATGGGGGTGTGGCCAGCCTGGGTGAGGGAATGAGGGCCGTTTTCAGGCTGCCCACAGCTCCCATTGACCCAAGGTCCCAGCGAGGCTGGCTAGAATCAGGTTTCTGGGGTTTATTTATCTTCTATAATTGAAACTTTGTTACCTTGAGCCGAGGCCTAGGCAGGCAATGGAAGCCTCCTGTTTGCTTCATCTCTGTGGCTTCTATAATTGAAATATTGTTGCTTGAGCAGAGGCCTGCTGGCCTAGTCAGGCAGTTGCAACAGAAGCCGCCTGCTTGTCCAGCTTTGTGGCTTCCGGCCGCTATCTTGGCTGGCTTAATTTGCATACAGCTGCTCTGATTGGCTGATGGGCGTGGCTTGGCTGGTGGGTGTGGCTTTGGTTATTTCAGAGTGGTGGTCAATTTGCATATTACTCTTTTATTAGATTAGATACTCATAGCTTGTCTATAATACAGGGTCATTTATTCTTTTTAATCCTACACAGATTTCTTCATTATGCATCTATGGAAACATTCTAGCCATTGATAAAGTCAGATGTGTAGACTGACTTTATCCATAAAATGCAAGTGGATACTCTGGAGCAGCGGTTGCCAACCTTTCGGACCTCACGGACCACCAGCCGTCTGCGGACCACCGCTTGGCGACCGCTGCCCTAGATAAAGCCATTTGCTAGTAAGCACTGGGTTGAGCCGCTAAATGGAAATTCAGCTCTCAGACAGTCACAGCAAGTCGATGGTTGCCTTCCAAATATTTTCTAAAAGCTGAAAAGGGTGAGGGCTGTGCTCATGCACTTCCTCATCTGCACATCCCAGATTCGAAGGCGCTCTTGCCTGTTTGAGTAAATACGGAGACGGGATGAGCTCCAGGAACTCAGTTACTTGACTTCACCAATAACGTAAGGTTCAGATTCTGTGTTTCTACCTTAAAGTTAAGCCTCTTAGAAAGATAGTTAAGAATAATGAAATGGTTCAGACGGCGGCGGGTTGAGTTTTCAGGGAATACGTGGGCCTACCATGCATATTCATAATCACATGCGCGTCCCTTTCTAAACGATTTCCACGATGTTAGATGTTAGTGTGCCACGGGGTGGCGGCTGGTCCGGCCAGGGTATCCTGGCTAGGCTGTGCTCCCTGTGTTAATGACCTGGCTCGATGCGCGCAGCAGGATAATGTCTGTTATGAGGGAGGGAAATCATATCGGTCTGAGAGGGCTCGTGGAACAGGCAGTCATATCCTGTCCAAATATAATTTTGAAACCTATCAGAGCCATTACGGCTCATACAGAAAGAAAGATGGAGACAGATAGCGGTAGATGGGTTTTTAATAAGTCATTCACCCTGGGTCTTGAAACACCAGATTGGCACGGGATGTTATTAATGTATAAGCATGTTGGGAACGCCTCCTGTTCTTTCCATCGGCTGGCTTTAGGATAAGCTTCCAATGCAAATATTGTGTAAATGTATTGAATCCAAGTTATGCAAATCGAGAAAGTAAGTCATCTTTCAAGAATTTCACTTGATTATTTTATATGCCAAGCAGCATTTTTTCTTTCTTCTGGCAACCACCTCCTATTTATAGCTCACATTTTCCAATGGTGAAATTATGCATCTTTGGCTGCATGCTGGGTATTAATTGCTGAACATATCGATCCCCTCCCGGTCTTCGGGCCAGTGTCTTGTGAAACTTCTCATTTGCCTCTTCCCTAATGAAAACGCGTGGGAAGAGCCTATTGATGTGACCGGACTGGGTTTTTCCAGGGAGCGGTGTGTGTGCTCACAAACGAGGACCTGCAGCACAGACAGAAATGAAATGCCCTGGGTGCAGGTTGCCCCATCGATCCTGTGGTGGGAGGCGAGTTCAGAGGTTCTTTCCGTCTGGCCCGCTCTCCTCTGCCCACGCTCCCCGCGACACGGCGACTGCTGGGATGCAGCGCTCGCCTCCTCTGGCCACCCATGTTCCCACTGGGCGGTCCTCCGCTGAGCATACACTTAACAGCTACTCTGAGAGTCACCTTCCAACACAGAACAACTACGCAGGTTAATTCTTACATGTGGGTGCCCGTGTTCATCTTCCTCATGAAATCACAAGCACCTTTGAGGAGTCTGTGTTGCATTTCTCTTTGATTCTTTGCTTCTACCATTTCTACTTAGCATGGTCCTGTGTACAGAGCAGTCATAATAAGGTGACGTTTATTGAGTGCTTATTATGTACCAGGGTATCCTTCTAAGGATTTTATATTATTACTAGGGGCCCAGTGCACAAAAATTTGTGTACTCAGGGGGGTCCCTCAGCCCAGCCTGTGCCCTCTCACAGTCTGGGACCCCTTGAGGGATGTCCACCTGCTGGTGTGCCTGGCCAGCCTGGGTGAGGGGCTGATGGCTGTTTGCAGGCTGGCCAAGCCCCTCAGTGGGGACCTTCACCCCATGGGGGTGTGGCCAGTCTGGGTGAGGAGCTGAAGGCCATTTTCAGGCTGCCCACAGCTCCCATTGACCCAAGGTCCCAGAAAGGCTGGCTGGAATCAGGTTTCTGGGGTTTATTTATTTTCTATAATTGAAACTTTGTTGCCTTGACCGGAGGCCTAGGCAGGCAACAAAGCCTCCTGTTTGCTTAAGCTCCATGGCTTCTATAATTGAAACACTGTTGCCTTGAAAAGAGGCCCAGCCAGACTAGGAAGGCAGTTGCAACAGAAGCTTCCTGTTTGCTCTAGCTCTGTGGCTGCCAGCTGCCATCATGACTGGGTTAATTTGCATACAGCCACTCTGATTGGCTGATGGGCATGGCTTGGCTGGTGGGCGTGGCTTAGGTGTAACAGAGTGAAGGTCAATTTGCATATGACTCTTTTATTAGATTATTACTCTTTTATTAGATTAGATTATTTTAATCCTCTTTAAAGAGAGATAGGAAGGGAAAGGAAGTGAGAGAGAAACACCAATGTGAAAGTGAAACATCCACTGGTTGCCTCTGTACACTCCCAGACCAGGGATCAAACCTGCAACCCTTTAGTTTGCTGGCCGACACTCTAACCACTGAGCAACTGGCCAGGGCCGGATGCTTATCTTTACTGGAATAAATGTTTCTCTTTCTTCAATCACACTTATTTGAGGGTCTGACGCCACAACACAGTCTGTAGTTATTTTCTATGCACTAACCTTTGAATGACTTCTCATGGTGCCTTCCTGGCCCTGAAGCATCTGGCTACTGGCCACTGTGTTTAGCCACATGTATTGTGTGAGGCTCTTGTTTGAGCTGTTCCTGATTGAACCATACACTAAAAGATGAGTTTTACATCAGGGAACAAGAGTAGGAATTCCCTAACATTACCTGTGTAGTATCATAGAACATCAATCCTGGTGGCAGATACTTAAAAGTTTTACAGATTAAACGTTTAGTTCCTCTATATAAACAACATACAGCATTCATACAAATACATACATACACATATAGGTATAGTTTGAAGATATGACCGGAGGATACAAAACTGGCCTTCTATTCAACAATGTGGTTGTGTTTTTGTTGTTGTTTTTTAAATATACTTTTATTGATTTCAGAGAGGAAGGAAGAGGGAGAGAGAGAAACATCAATGATGAGAGAGAATCATCAATTGGCTGCCTCTTGTACTCCCTCTATGGAGGATCGAGTCCGAAATTCAGGTAGGTGCCCTGAAGGGGAATTGACCTACCACCCCTTGGTTCATGGGAGGATGCTCAACTACTGAGCCAACCTGCCAGGCTATTCAACAATGTTTTTCACATACACGTTTCAATCTGAAAAATCTCTAGGTAGTTGTATTAACCACCGGCCTCCTCAGCTAACTTGAGTTTTGTCCTTGTACTTGAGACCCTCCCTTCTTCCTCCCCTTTTTTCCTGGTATCACCCATTCTCTTTACCAATAATCATGGCATCCTTCCTACCCTCTTCTTCTTCAGCTGGGTTCTCTTTAATCTGAGTACTTCATTCCCTATAGTTTTCCACATTATTAATTTTCAACTCCGCCCTTGCCATCAATCGGTCACGCTACTGTGTGAAATATCCCATTATAAATTCATTCTTCTGATTTTGAAGGTTTCTTATTTTCAAGAGTATTTCACTGAAAGAAAGTTTTCCAGGGAGAAGAAATTCCTTTTAACATTACACCAGCTGTGCACAAGGCCGTAAGACAAGATATGCTAACAACTCAGAAAAAAGAAAAGACAAAGATGGCCAAATTCCCACCTCTGCCTGTGGTTCTCTGATCATCCCAAAACAAATAAAAAACATCAAAGAGGCAATATCCATCCACCCGCATACGCAATGAATCCCGCTAAAATCAAGACAGAACGATTTAGCAAGAGATCCTCATGGAGGACCACAGCTTTTAAAATCCTAGGAGGACTTGCTCCACGGGCCCCAGGACTGGGACCAGAATTAGGTTGTGTGTGGGATTTATTGGGACTGGGAAGCATAAACAGAAGATGCAACATTTTTAAAAAGATCATTAACATTTCGTTTCCACCTAGGAAGCGAATGAGCACAGTATTTGCGTGTTCTCCATGAGCATATGGAAGGCTAGGCTTAGACTGTCCCCCGTCCACGGGGCACAGTGGAGACCCGGAGCTCACACCCAGCCTCCGGGCACCACGTGCTGCTGCTTGTGGGGTCCCAGAGAGAAGAAAATATCTACACAGACACGTGATTCGTACCAGCAAAACGCTCTCCTGAAAATAAAACTGCAAATGTGCTCACAGCCCGCAGAGGACTGATTTCCAGCGTGGAAAGCTGGGTAGGGAGGGATGCGGGGGAAACTGCACCTCTCGGTCAGGGACAGGGACTCCAAAGGTGAAGTCCCTCCAGGAATGGCAGCCCAGGAGGCACAGGGAGTGCCAGCAGCCCGTGGACTGGAAGAGATGAGGAAGAGTGTTGGAAAGGAGAGAGGCACAAACACCAAAGCTGACCTCTCTCCTAGAGGTACTTGATTCATGATGCAACGTGAAGAGCAGACATGAGCACCGTCGGTCATCTCTCCCTCCTCCCACTGGGCCAGAGTGTCCAGGACATGCAGAGGTCATACCTGCACATGCCCAGTGTGACCCTGTGGAGCCCTGCCAATCTGCACATGCCCAGTGTGGCCCTGTGGAGCCCTGCTCACTATGTCTGTCTCTGCAGCCAGGCACTGACAGATGCTCTTCAGATGCTGCTGGCTTCCTCTTTTCATGAAATCTAACTTCCCTTCCCAGAATGTCACCACTTCTTCCATTCTTTAATTTTCTGGATCTGCCCTTCAGTTACAAGCACACTTCTATTGCCACAACAACAGGCTTACCAAGCGGAAATGGACTTCATCTCTAAACCAACCTATTTCCTAACCCAAAACATCCTTTCTTTCATGTTGCATAAGAAGTTCTAGGACTGTGAGAGGATTTTAAGTACCTGGAACCACTGACACCGACAGAAGCAATGCTGGGAGCTCAAGCATGAAGGCAAACAGTGCAATAAGGAGTCTATCGTTGACTGGGATTTAGACAAAGTGAAGCTCTTGAGGCTGCTTAGAAGACCTGACAAGGAGTCTGTGGGCTTGGGAAGGAAGGGCCAGAATTCAGTACATTATGCAGCCCCGTAAAAATAGCTCCTCAAGTCAGCTGCTGCCTTCTTGTATCTTTTCTTGTTTACTTCCCACTAAAGCAATTAATTCTTTCTCACTGCCTCATGTCACTGAATAACCTCTCTCTCTCTCTCTCTCTCTCTCTCTCTCTCTCTCTCTCTCTCTCTCACACACACACATACACACACACATACACACAGAGACACACACACACAGGTTTATGGACAGTTGGACACCTCCTATGGACAAATGAAGTCCCGCTTTCCTGTAAGGCTCACCACAGTTATCACTTCCCTTTACATAATCCTCATGGGAACTCAGTCTGGTACAAGAGGGTGGTGTCATGGTTGTCACATTGAATGGGGCGTATGGCAACTTACCCGCCTCCACTACAAAGTGCGGGACCTTGGCCAGTGAAGGTATCATTAATATCATCAAACCCAAACTTCCCATTTAAAGACGGAAAAGCGGGAGCTCATAGAGGCCCATAGGACACAACTAAGGTGATCATATTTCACCCCAGGTTGCAGAGAGATCCGAATTCTGCCAGATTCCTTGAACAGAGGATTAACGGCCTGTCCTTGAGTCATCTCTCATGGATGGCTCAGCCCAAGAGGGGCTATCTTTCTGGATTCTCAGCATTATTCCAGTTATTCTTTGGGCTGGGTAGATATATCTTCCAAAATTGTGGTCCCTGGAGCAGGAGACCCCCAAATCATTATAATGACACCACCACTGAGTAATGCCCACCTAGCTCTTCTCAGCTCACTTTGTATTTATGGAAACTGCTAGAAGGATAATCGGTTGGGATATTATCAGCACATCTCGAAGAGGTTGCGTGTGAAGGGAATCCTTGGGGGGTTTCCAGTCATAAACATTGTCCACAGCCTTTACAGCGGCCAGGATCGGCATGTGGACCAGCATCGGCACTTTCTTCCCATTTCAGAAAATCTATCTATTTTTTAAAATATGTTTTTATTGATTTCAGAGAGGAAGGGAGAGGGAGAGAGTTAGAAATACCAGTGATGAGAGAGAATCATTGATGGGCTGCCTCCTGCATGCCCCACACTGGGGATGGAGCCCACCACCCGGGCTTGTGCCCTGACCGGGAATTGAACCGTGAGCCCCTGGTTCATACGTCGATGCTCAACCACTGAGCCACACCAGTCGGTCAGAAACTTTATGATCCTACGTATCGTGTCAGAAGAGGATGTGGCCTTTTCCACATGCCTGCTCGGGGAAGAGAACGGAGAGACAAATGTTGCCAGCACAGTCTAATGTTGTAAAGAAAATGAAACGCACTCATCGATTGGGAAATACGCATTCCAGCTCTGTCCTATTCTGGGTACATTTTCAAAATGGATTCTACCAATTTAAACCTCACCCGGAGCCGGGGAGAAGCAGAACAGGTGTCACCAGGGTTTCAAGTTCAAGGAGAAGAAAACATTGCCTTCAAGCAGGCAGATGGTTCAGCACGCTGGACAGCTGCCCGGCGGCTGCTGCCTCTGCCTGGGCCGCCACTGCCTGGGCTGCTGCTCCTCCCTCCCAACCCACCCCCACCCTGCCTGGGCGCTTCTCCTGGCAGAACAAATGCTAGCAGCCTGCAGCCCATTAGATTGCGGTAGATGGCACCTGAGCGGTCTCCCGAGGGACAAGGCCAGCTGTCAAATGTATGTGAACTTTAAAAGAGACGCTGCAGAGCCATCACGGGGACATCTGTATTCTATTTTATCTCCACCTTCATGATGTTTTCTGTGAGAGCTCAAAGAAAGAGACTCTGGCCGCCTTTCCAGAAGGAGTGGAACAATATATATATATATTTTTAATTAAGACTTCTGCTTTTTACAAACAGAGCTCCTCACAGAAATAAGTCCCTTTTGAGACAGCATGGAAGGGCTTGAGGAGTCTCATGCTCTGTGCAATAAGCCAGTCCCAGAAAGACGAGCAGCCCACGGTCTCACTCACAGGCGGAAGCCACTAGGAAGGAATGAAATGAACTGGCGAAAGGTGGAAGGAGTCGCGGTTTGTGTAGCTTGTTTGCAATATCACGTTTGACTTGTTTCTTGAAAACCCACGGGGAAATCAGACCCGCTACAGATAAAAATCTCTCTGATCGTGCGCGATGAATGCTGGGAAGTTTGGGGAGAGGAAATGGTCGCTAACTCTCGACCTGATGTGAATCTGAGGGTCTCGGTTAAGCTGCGGTCATTCATTTATCCCTTCACGCCTGTCGCTGCTCTCATTCACAGCTTTGCACGGAGCCACACCTCCTCACCCATCTCCCGCAGGCCATTCTGTGTGTGGCTTGAAAAAAAAAGATGCCTGAAATAACCGGAAACTGAGGACACGTTTTCACACACCTTGTCTCAACCAGCAAGGTCTGGACACTGGGGTCATAGCCCTTCTCCACCTTCGCAGGTTTATGCCTCCTTTCCAGTCCTTCTGCGGAACGCCTCTCCTTAAAGCTGGCACTTCTTACACTCTCCCTCACAGGATTCTCTCCTGCTGGGTTACCGAGGGACCTCGAACCCGTTCAGCAACTCCCTTGTCTGAGCATCCCGGCTCCCTGCCATCTAGACTTAGAAACCAATTTCTAAGCTTCTCAGCATCTTCAGAGTATGTCACTGTGCTTTGTGGAAATCTGTACTCAGCTTAACAGGACCGGCAGGAAAACCAACTGTGGCAACGCCAGCATCAAATACCTAAATCCTTTATGCTTTGGGGATGACAGTGTGGCCCGGGGAAAAGCCAGATGCTGTCTTTACAAGGATTACCTGGGACTCAGCAACTGGGAGTGTCGCATGGAACAAGAGAGAAGAGAATCAAAGGGTTTCTTTTGTGTGTTTTTTTTTAAACGATGACCACCGTGTTCTGTGCCCCAGAGAAATCGATGGAGTCCCCTGATATCTAAACGAGGCTCACCCGAACTTATCAGGCAGCATTTAGCTCCATTTAGGAAACACAGAATCCACAGAAAAAAATGTTTTCGGAGAAAGAGAAAGGGAAATGTAGCTCCGGGTTAGTAAACCATTTCCTACCGCTAGAGGCGCCTCTGATAGCACCGCGGGAACATCCCGTGACTGTGTTAGAAGAATGTTTGTTTGTTTTCCCTTTGACACTTCGTACCATGGCTTCATGACATAACAGGGTGTGCTTGGTTGGGGCAGGAAACCGTGAATCCAAAGGAGAGAAACGACGAAGGACCAAAACGTGTGCCGCTGCTCGTATAAGCAGGTGCTCGCGTGGTAACTCCAGGTTCACTGTGTCACTTCATCAGGGACCGTCCTTCTGAGACGTTACGTAAGGGGAGTCTCGTGCCCCCGACGGCAGGCGGAGAAGGCTGCCACTCCGTCCAGGTGAGCAAAGCCTGACCTGCTCGTGTGTGAGCGCCAGGCGCCCGGCGTGGAATAAATCTCTGCTTTTATTTACATTGCGGGTGTGGGTGTGGAGGGTGAGGGGTGCGTGAAGTCTGCGAGGAAGAGGGGACGCAGCCGTGTCGGGGCACAGCATGGGCAAACAAGGAGACAACCACGCAGATCAAGGCACCAGAGGAGCCCCCCTCAACCCCCAGCTTGATAAACGAGTCCACTTTGGGGGCATCACACTTTAAAAAAGAAAGAAAAGAAAGAGAGAAAAACACACATTTAAAATGTATTTATTGGATTCCACACGAAGATTCGCACCGGGCAGCGGGGATAAAAAGACGGATGCGATCAGTGAACTTCAGAAGCTTCCTCCCGGGGGAGGGATGCCGGCGAGCGCTGTGATCTGAGGCGCGCTTATGGCGTGAGGAGGCGTCGCCAGCGCGGCCTGGAGGCTGAGCACATTAAGCGGTTGAGCTGGGACTGAGCGAGGGACGAGAGTCACCAAGAGGAGACGGGAAGCCTGGCATTCCGCCAGGATGGGCAGCGTCCAGGGCCACCGAGACGATGGGGGCCGAGCGTGGGGGTCAGGGAGGCAGGGCTACCCCCGGAGGAGAAGGAGGGGTCGGGGTGTGACCAAGAACGGCCGGTCTAGAACCCACCCCGACCCCTCACCATCTGGATCTCAAAAGGCCTAGAAGCCGCACGTCACAGGATCAAAGGAGGAACATGGGCTTGTTGGACCCCAGAGAGACCTGCAGGGGACACGGGATTCTGCGTGTGACCAGAGAGCCGTCTTCGCAAAGTACAAGGGCGCCCACGTGTGCCGAGGTGTGTCCTGGAGGAGTTGGAAGGGGTGATGACCACACGTAGCTGGGCAAGAGCCTTGAACCTTGAGAGAAATTGGACAGTCGCCCAGCAGACAAGCAAGAAGAGACCCCATGACCCCGGGACCTTCCGCTGCACTTCTTGGCATGAAGGGCATGAAGGGGGGAGTGTGGCTGCGAGGCCAGGAGCCAGGGCTTCCCGGAAACCACGGGCCTCAGGCTTCCCGCTCGGAGAACCAACAGGTGCGACGGCTTCGTGGCCTCGGAGTGGAGCCCAGCGCGGCTGGCACACGGTCCTCCACCTTCAGACTCAACACTTGTCCCGACCGTGTCCCCTGCCGCATCGGAGCTGGCCCTCCCGGCCGGGGCTCGGTCGCCCAAGGCTTTTCAGGCTGCCTGTTTTTCTGTCGGTAGTGAAATCCGAGCTGTAACACTTGGCAGGTTTCCTCGCTAACATTTGGCAATAATTGTTTATCAAATGCTAAGGAGGAACGCTGCCAAACGCAGCAGCTCAGAGGGAACCGTCCAAAATATAACATGGACGCAAAGTCTGCAGGCGTGTGCCCCATCCTGACGCATCCCAGGGAGCGGGCCCTGCGGCCCTGGCCATCAGACCGCGCGGTGGGGTGGCCCAGCCTCAGGAGGAACCGGGGTCCCTGCCCTTGCCCAGCAGCCGGTGCCTTTCCTGATTTCCAAGGAAACGCCAGAGACAGAGACAAATACAGACATGGAAATGTACCACAGGCCACAGACCACACGTTCAAATCAGTGGAAGGTCAGGCAGCCGAACCAAGGCTGCATCCCCCGGAGGGCCCGAGCCGTCCACATCTCTGCGCAGGCTGACCTCCCTCTTTGCTAACCCAAATCTCTTTTTAAATACATTTGTATTGACTTCAGAGAGGAAGGGAGAGGGAGAGAGAGAAACATCCATGATGAGAGAGAATCATGGAGCAGCTGCCTCCTGCACGCCTCCTACTGGGGATCGAGCCCACAATCTGGGCCTGTGCCCTGACAGGGAACCAAACCCTGACCTCCTGGTTCACAGGTGGACACTCAACCCCTGAGCCCCGCTGCTGGGCGTAACCCAAATCTTCATGAAGGTTTAGCCCCCATTCCACCTCCTCCAGGCAGCCTTCCCTCCCCACCTTCCCATCATCCTCTCCTGCAGTCTTAGGTCACCTGTTGCTAAACCTTCAGTGACCAGAGTCTTGTCCGGCACTGAATACGATGCCTCGTTACTCGCATGCTCTCTAGGCGGGTCAAGGTATTTTTTAAAAATTTTAAATGTATACTCATTAATCCACGTTGAAATAATAATGTTATACTGGCTGGGGGCAAAGGCAGGCTTACAGCTGTTTGTATGGGAAAGAATACAAAGTAAATACCAGCACAAGAATAAGCTCTGTGTTTCATGTATGACAACTGTAAACCTACTTTCACCCACCCTGCATTCATTACAAGTTTATTCTATAAAAGGCACACCATGTCCTGACCAGTTTGGCTCAGTGGATAGAGCGTCGGCCAGCAGACTCAGGGTCCCAGGTTCGATTCCAGTCAAGGGCATGGACCTTGGTTGCAGGCACATCCCCAGTAGGGGGTGTGCAGGAGGCAGCTGATCAGTGTTTCTAACTCTATCTCTCTCCCTTCCTCTCTGTAAACAATCAATAAAATATTTAAAAATAAATAAATAAATAAAATTAAAAAGGCATGCTTTTTAAAAAAATTAAATGTATTGGGGTGACACTGGTCAACATGAACGTATAGGTTTCATGTGTGGATTTCCAAGTTACACAATCTGTATATTGCACCATGTGCCCAACACCCAAAATCATCTCTCCTCCTATTAGGATCCTCTTCTTCCCCCTTTCCTCCCTCCCCGCCAAGAACTGACATCGTACTTTTGCCAGTCAGCCTACCCACCCCTCCAGGGCAGGATCCGACCCCCCCACCCCCACCCCCCACGCCCCTGACAGGATGCTGTGTGAGTTCTGTGCTTCGGGACCTGGAGGCTGGTCTGAGGGTACAAGTCCGAGAACAGCCCTCTCTGAGTGTCTGCAAGGACTCGTGTCCATCCCGATGCCGGAGAGGCTAACGCCGAAGTCCGCTTAGCTCCTCGTCCACGTCCACCCTCCGCACATTCGCCCAGGGGAGCTGAGTAACCGCAGCGACGTTTTTCTTCGGGAGAATTCCGTGATTCCGACTTGTACACACTCATGAGATGGTTCACTGCAGCTCAGTTAGGCCCTCAGAATGCAGAAATGGGAGAGACGCTGCCCTATTCCCCGCTGCCTTACCCCCAGAGCCTCGGCGACACGGGCCGACAATGCAGAACAAGGTTTTAATAACAGCCTAGCGGAGGGGCGGAGAGTTTCATTGAAGATCTGCCCTAAAGACTTGGGAGACCACAGCTCATCAGACAGACCCTCAAGGGACACACGGTCACGAACCAGGGGCCTAGAAATTGGCTCAGGGCTGGTGAGAACCAGCAGAAATCAAGGTGCTCACCTCTCCCCTGGACAGAATAAGGCACGACTGTTTCCCGAGGAGAGACTTTGGCAGGAAAAGCACCCAGATTCTAAGTACTCTTTGCTCTGCCACCAAGTACTCAGAGCCAGTAAATAATGTATGGGGTTCCGGGCTGCCTGCGTCCCTCCTATGGAAAACGAGGGAGAATGATCTGCCGACGTGGGCAAAGGCCTCTGTCACATGTGCCCTCGGGTTCTGTACCTGACACCAAGGCCCTGTCGCCTAGGAAACTACACAAGAAACCTAGCGGCAGTCTAAGAGCCCCCAGACACGCAACAGTGATCTCTCCCTGCTGTTTCACTGAAATGCAATTTCTGCTCCAGTCCTAAATGGCACCCAAGGCGAAGAGCAGTTTCCCAGCCCTGGCCAGGCACCCAAGGGTTCTGGTTATATTCCTGGTCAGGGGCACGACATACCACTCTCTCTAAAGTGGGTGAGAATAACAAACAACAAGAAAAGCAGTTTGCCTTCAGCGACCTACAAGGAGTCACGGGCCGCATTTTTCTCATCCTGTTCCACAGGATTGTTGGACGTGGCCCACCGGGTCTGCCCGCCACAGGAGGCCTGCCTCCTGCCTTCTGCAACCTCCACCCTCCAGACGAAGGCCTGACACATGGACGCTACCCGGGCAGAAAAGTCAGCCTCCGGTCAAGGCTTCCAGCCCCACCAAGCTCGCCGTCTGGGAGGCATCTGCAGCTGTGCCTGGCAGACTGGCTCATGCCCGAGGCAGGCTCGGGCCTCCTCCCAGCTGCATAGGTTGAGTCTTTTTAGTTCCTCACTGGGCTGCACCTTCCTCCTGAACCCCTTCCACGGCCCCCTTTACCCCCGGCCCAGAGTCTGGCCATGTCTCCCTTCTGATCTGGAAGGGCAGAGCTGGTGTCAGCCAGGGGACACCTGGGAATCGGCTTTTTGGGGTAAAAACCGGGCCATCACAGCTTTCACAGTGCCAGTGCTCAGAGGAGGGGCACCTCCTCGTCATTTTTTCAGCAGACGCCTCCCCGAAGCAGACGGCGTCATTCGCGCTGCCTTCCTGTAAAACGTCGGGGAAAACCCAGAGCAACCGTGAGGAAGCACTGTGTCCGCCAAACCCAGTCAATCCAA
Organism: Murina feae; assembly: GCA_004026665.1. NCBI lineage: Eukaryota > Metazoa > Chordata > Mammalia > Chiroptera > Vespertilionidae > Murina > Murina feae. The sequence goes on along the minus strand of PVJC01002426.1, from coordinate 61,446 downwards.
TAACACTTCTGACAGACTTGATTACAGGCATGTCGAACGCCCCTCTGAAAGTTATTTCCCACGTAAAGGTAATGAAATATGTCGCCTGTCACTTGTAAATTGTGGCTGAGGCTAAAGAGATAATTCAGAGAGAGTTCCAGGTAGAACAACGAACGCGCTTGTTTTATTTTATTTGTCAAGGAAACGCAGGCGTCGGGAACTCTCGGCTGTGGGCGCTGGAGACCCCAAAGGCGGCTCAGACAGCAACGTGGCCACAGGGACACCCCCCGGGCCTGACCCCTAATTGTCGCGGCTCCGGGGACAGATGTGTGGGTCACATGTCCATCACATTCAGACTGTCGTTGTTGCTGTTACGATGGGAAAGCACAGCAGTAAGAGCATGAATGTCCAGCGTTAAAAACGTGGGATCATATTTCTTACTTCGTCCCCCGCTTTCTGTGAGATGATGAGAAGGTCAGGTAACTTGCACGGATCTCCGTTTTCTCCTCAGTAAAGAGACAGGGCCCGTGCCCGGATGCAGGCTCCATCCCCAGTGGGGGGCGTGCGGGAGGCAGCCGATCCATGATGCTCTCTCATCATCAATGTCTCTCTCTCTCTCTCTCTCTCTCTCTCTCTCTCCCCCCCCTCCCTTCCTCTCTGAAATCAATACAGATATATACATATATTTTAGTAAGAAAACTGGACACACACTCTTTTTTTTTTCCTGCCATCAATTCCACACCCAATATCATCAGTAGGTGGGCCATTCCATTTGAGAGTTTCAATTTCTGCACTTTTAGTAAAATTCTATAGATTTCTTTTTTATTCTTAAAAGAAAAATGCAATAGGAAGAACATGGGGTCGGGCTCCAAATCCGAGGAGCAACCCCCAGCGAATCCGCAGGCGAATCCCACAGCCCGGCCTTGACTGCCTTCACCGCTCTCAGGGGCCACTGTCCACACCGCCCAGGCCGCTGAGGCGCGGGGGCCACTGCCAAGTCACCGGTCACAGCACACCCGCGGGCGACGGGTGGTGCGGCTGCTGCTCACTGGCCCCCGAGCCTGGTGCCCAAGGTGCGTGGGGCTGCAGCCAGCGGCGAGGGTCGGGCACTCACGGGACGGAGCAGCAGCTGTGCCTGTGATAGCCCTGTGTAGCTGAGGACTCACTGGAGGTGGCATCTGAGACTTTGTGGGGCTCCTGCTGACCTCGGGGGGCCAGGAATCCTCGGCGGTGAGAGCGTGCCCGGGGTCACAGAGAATGTCACCCGCGGAACGCGTTTTATGAGAAGGGCGGGAGTCAAAGGCAAGCTGCTTGGATGACACCCCCCGAGTCTTGCTCATTAAGCAGAACCGTTATACGTTTAAAAACAGAGGGACTGGCTTCAGGGGCGCCAGGATGACCCTGCATAACTTATAAACAGATGCTAATTCATGAAATTGCTAATGCCCTTTCCCGCTAGACATGAACAGAGGGAAGAACCCCGTGTGGTCATTAGTTCTAATTTAGAGATCGCCTTGGCGTTCCAAGCACATCTCGAGGACAAGCGAACGGCTCTGGACTTTATTAAACCGCACTCCGGCGACCCCACTCGAAGCCATGCCCTGTGGAAGTAGACGCACGCAGGAAATAGACGAACTGCGCATCTCTCTAAAACTGCCCACCGGCCCAACCCGCCTCTGCTGCCCCGGCCCCAGCAGCCACAGATCCCCCGAGACAGGTCCAGAGCCAGGGGTCTGCTTTTGATCCTCTGACCTTCATCTCCACCACAGTGTACCCCCAAAGGACTTTATTAAACACATATGTTTTGGGTTAAATCCTTTACCCGAGGATATTTTTCACATTGATTTTTAGACAGAGTAGAAAGGAGGAGGGGGAGAGACAGCGGGAGAGAGAAACATGGATGTGAGAGAAACGCATCCATGGGTTGCCTTCCACACGTGCCCCAACCAGGCCTGGGGACTGAGCCTGCAACCAAGGTATGTGCCCTTCACCTGAATAGAACCTGGGACACTTCTGTCCTCGGGCTAACGCTCTAGCCACTGAGCCACACAGGCCAGGGCTACACATAAAGTTTTTAAACAACAGGCATTGAACAGGCTCTGGGCAGTGACACTAAATGACTGGAACCTGCCCACCCAGGACAACCAATCAGGAAAGCACCTGGATATTCCAACAGGTACATCACCAACCGGGACCAAAGTGGTCAGGAGATGGAGCAGAATGAAGTCAGCTGATTTCACTGCACCCGGAAGGGTCAGGGGACCCACCCCCTCAGGCGTGGCAATTTGTTCCGAGACTTGGTAAGTAAGTAAGTGGTGGTCAGGCAGGAAGAGAAGCTGGGTGGCCTGGCTGCCATGGCTCAATGGTTGAGCGTTGACCTATGAACCGGGAGGTCATGGTTCGATTCCCGTCAGGGCACACGCCCGGTTGCAGGGTCGATCCCCAGTGTGGGGCATGCAGGAGGCAGCCGATCAAATAATCTTTCTCATCATTGATGTTTCTCTCTCTCTTTCCCTCTCCCTTTGTCTCTGAAATCAATCCTATATAATAAAACGCTAATATGCAAATTGAACAAACAGCAGAATGACTGGTGGAACAACCAGTTGCTATGACGTGCACTAACCACAAGGGGAGCACCGTTCAGTCAGAGGCCGGGCTCACGGCTGGCAAGCACAGTGGCGGTGGCAGGAGCCTCTCCTGCCTCTGCTGAAGGCCGGCTGTCAGTACGAGGGGTCCCGGACTGTGAGAGGGCATAGGCCAGGCTGAGAGGGACAACTTTTGTGCACCAGGATGCTAGTAAAAATATATTTAAAAAAAATAAATCTGGGTGTTGCACCTGTGGGGAATAGTGGAAAAGGCATGGGTTTTTCTGGGAAGGAATGGGGACAGGAGATAAGTCCCAGAGACGGCAGGGGTCAGATGAGATGCCCTGAGAGGATCCTCTATCCCCACATGAAAGGGAACCCCTGAGGACTTCTAAGCTACCAGATACGGGGGGGGGGGGGGGGGGGGACAGAAAGCGAAGGAAGGGCATTCCGACGACTCCATACATGGCCACCACCCAGGCTTCCCCTTGTTCTTGAACTGGCCGACGAGCATCGACAGCAACATGCCTGGGCATTTCCGTGGGGATAGCAAGGCCGCATGGACATCACATCGGCTCTAATCAGAGAATATCCTCCCGGCGCCTGACTAAAGTGTAAAAGAGGAAAAGAGGCTGGGGGCCTCCTCTCCTCAGAAGGATGCGTTCTTGAGGGGGAAACGCCGTGCTACTCTTGACAGCTCGCGTGGCACCGAGACGAAGCACAGAATCAGAAATGGAACCTTTCTGTGGGCGGGGATGGTCCCCCTTCAGAATGCGGGGAGTTAATTACGTCGTGTGCTTGTCGTTTCGTCCTCTCCTTCAGCCCTGTGTCTCTCCCCACTCCTGGTATTGCTGAGACTGGTGCTTTCCTATTTTGTGTACGTTGATTTTTTATCCGTAATGTCAAGGTTATATGCTATCCTGGGGTTAAAGTCAAGGTCATATGCTATGTTGGGGTTAAAGTCAAGGTTATATGCTATCCTGGGGTTAACGTCAAGGTCATATGCTATCCTGGGGTTGCACATTTGCTATTTATTCCCACACTGTTTCCGCTCCAGGGCCAAAAGAGCCATAGCTTCAAAGGTTAAAGATAATATTTATACTTCTTTTATGAAGCTCTTAAGAGATCGCCAAAAAAAAACAACGTAATAGTATTTTTTTTTTATTTTCACGGTTTTTAAAAGTGTGATTGAGTTTAAGAAGAGGACACTAAAACCTTAGTAAAGTTAAATGATTTGCCCCAAATAAGTGGGGGTGACTGAGTTGAAACCTAGGCCTGCTGGATTCCAAAGCTAAAGAGAGGGGAAAAAAGGTAGTTACAAAGATGTATATTCCAACAATATCGCTGGTGGGGTCAGGGGGAGGGGAAGTGGGAGGGGAGACAATTGTTCATTCGATTCTCCCGCCAGTAGGAGTGTTTACATAAATAAATAATAACTGATGTAACTGAATGTTATGGATTCGTGAGAATGAACACAGTGAGGACCTTGTCTCCTGATACATGGTGAAAATTTGCATCTAGATGATGATTACAAATGATTAAGAAATTAAAATAGTTACATTCTTTGGGCTGGAAGAATGATGAGTGAACATCCTTTTATTTGATTTCAGTGACTATCATATAATTTTCAGACCTACATTAATAAAATAGCAAAAATCTTTAAGCCTGGTATACATCTGTTTATAAATATTAGGACAGCATACTCTTCTGAGTAATAAATCATAAGGTTATGATAGCCTTTAAATCTTAAAGGAGGTACGACATGTTGGAATCACCCCGTAAACATAACCACATGTTTCTTTGCGCATGTTGCTATGGAAGATGTGCGGGAGAGGCTGGCTTGGGCTTACTTGACATCAACCATCTTACAATAAATTGTAGGTCACATCCTATAAAAATCTTTAAAGAATAAACACAATATTATATAATAATTTCCTTTCATACGAAAACCAGATTTTTTTTGGCCTTCATGCTATCAGTTAAACGATGTTTAATGCGGCATCATATTCTTTATCCTTCAGTAGAATCCTCTAAAAAGTATAATATTTTCAAGAACATAAAATAGAGTTTCCATTGCTACTTAGCTCAATATTCTAATGTTTTCTAAACTAACAAAAAGCACCTAGTTATGTGGAAATTAACGATGATATCTGTTGTAAACCCACAAATGTATATGCATATCTCTATTCATATTGTTGTTGAATATAGCAGAGTGCAGATGGTGATAGCAAAACTGATATTATCTGACATAAATACATATTTGTCAGACAAATGTGCTATTTCACTCTGTGCTCTATGAAATCGAGGGATAAACCACAGAGACTTTTAATACAATCATCAGAATTTTTAGAGTTATTAGTCTCTGGTACAGAATTTAAAAAATCCAAATATTTAAACAAGTTTGAAATCAGTATGCTTATATGTTCCAAAATAAATCTGATAAAACTGAGTCTACTATTACTTTCCCAGGACTGAGTTTCTGAAGGACACGTAGATGAAACAAATTTTTTAAAAAAACTAGACAAACGTAATTAATATAAAAATGATTAAAGGGAAACTTTAATTCTTTGTTCGAACTAATGTTTTTTAAAAAACCAGGGTATGTTTTTCAATGATACCACTTCTCACTTCACATCAGCCCCATTCCAAGTGCTCAGCAGCTCTAAGCAAACCGAAACAGTAAAGTATTGGCACATGAATCAACAGACAGATGAATGCAACAGAATAGCACAAAAATAGATCCAAATAGAAATGTCAGCTTATCATAAGGGGGCATTGCAAGTCCACGAGATAGGGATGAGATTGTAAATAAACGGGACTGCCATGAGCGGATAAGCCTCAGAAGACAAACTTTGACCCTTACCCGATCAGCTCCGAACGGGTCATCGATATAAAAAATAAAAGTGAAGCCATTAGCCTGTTAGGAGAAAAAACGGACAAATTTCTTTCTAACCTTGGAGAGCACGTTCTTGCTAATTCTGACTCAAAAATCCAGAAACCAAGAAGAAGAAAAAAATGAAACGTTATACCACATTTTTAAAAAAGCACCAGAAACACAAGCAAAAAACAAAGACGGTGGGACAAAAATGTCAGCCGATGTCAGAAATGAAGGGCTGGCCCCGCGGAGCAGACAGCTCGGTGACGTGGAGGCGAGGAGGACCCGCAAGACAAGGAGGGACGCGGCCACGGCGGTGCCCCCCCCCCCCCGGACCTCAGCGTCGGGAATGCCAGCGCCCTCCAGCAGGTCTCATCTTCCCCGCACACCCGACGCCCATGCAGACTCGTGTGGACGCGCTGTGATGCCACCACGGCCGTGGGGAAACGGGCCCTCGCACCCGGAGGAGGAGTCGCGAGGGAGGTCCTCCTGGGCTGGTGACCGGGACGTACCCATTCCCCACGGTCACACGGACGGACGCTCGGCACTGAGCGCACTTCTGACGGCAGCGCCTTCCCCAGGAGCACAGTGGCCGGTGCCCTGGGAGGCCCCTGCAGCATTGCTCACGGCAGCGACACGTGGGCTGCAGCCCGAGGGGGCCACGCACGCAGCGTGCACCCAGGTGCGCGTGGCATACGACCTCACGCCACGACCGAGAAAGCAAACCACAAACCAGAGAGGACGGCGGTCTCTGGACACAGACGTGGGAAGACCCCCGCGGCGTATTTTCAGCAGAAACACTCAATGTGCAACACGCGGCACATGTGCACACTCTCTCACACGCACGAGTCTCCCAAGAGAACCTTCTTTCTCTCAAAAAAAATTATATAGATGCACGTACAAACACACACATATACACACGCACGCTGAGTGTGTACAGGATGTGATGGTACCTTTGTGCGTGGGAAGGGGGGATGTGACCGGCTGTGTGCGCCTGTCTCGCTGCTTGAGAAAGTGCAGGTGCGGGTTCGTCCGATGTGGGGCTTGCTGCTCGGAGAAAGAAGAACTACGGGGTGTCCCCAAATGCCAGACACGCACTTTAACAGCTGATTGCCCAGTTCTGAAAATGAAACGTGTGCTAATAAACACTGCCTTTACAGTTACTCAGTATGTGAGGAGACATGTTTTTGGGACACCTTATAGAACAGGGAGGGGAGGATAGGATTCGAGTAGAGACTGGCTGAAGAATGAGGGAACATTAGCTGAAGCGGCGGCCATCAGGGGAAGGACTAGTGAGTGAGAAAGGAGAGGGCTGATGTCACCGAGTGGGTGAGCTGGGAGGATAAGGGTTAGAATAAAAACCAGGGGGTGGAAAATTCTCCCGAATGACACCAGCCATAGCGCGTGCTCCAGGCGCCACAGTCTGCACCCCACAGTCGGGCTGGCTTCTGCTCTCTCAGACTTCCTCGGGTCACACCCCGCTCCACCCCTGGCCACCCGGGTGGCGCTGGAAAAGCCACTTACATTTGGCACTTCAGCTACTTCACCTGTAAAAGAGAGGGACGGGGGATGCCGCCTGCTTGAGTGCGTCGACCTCTTTATCATTTCGAACCAAGGACCACAAAACAGTTAAACATAGGACACAATATTTTAGAGAGGTGAAAAAAGTACACATCTGGACCTGATTCTTACTGTGTTCATTTGTTCCTTCTCCGTGGGACCTGGGCCTCCTAAATGAACAGTGTGAAGGCTGAGCTAAAGATTTACTATCACAAAATTACAGTCCATTAATGCCCATGACCAGCCCACCCTCCTCCTAGAAGTTACTCTGAGAGCAATGAGATAAATCTGCCCCATGGTGCGCGCCCCGAAAGGAGGCCAAGGTATTTCATGGCTCCTGTCCACGGCGCTTCTTGAAAAATGTTTCTAAGACAACAATGACCCGTCTCAACACGTCCCATCCCCTGTGCTTACTTCACAGCGACAGCTCAGGGCGCCGGTTTCTTTGTGGCCCTCCTCAGGACACTGAAGAAAAATTAGGGCTAATGATGGTACGCTCCTCAAATCAGAAGACGACGTGTAATAGAGGAAAAAGAAAGATTCCAAGTCAGGCTTTTCCATGTTCTTATCCGACCGGTCATTTTCTGTCTGTCTGTGCTTGGATGAATTACTAACTGCGATCCTCAGTTTTCTGATTTGTAAAATGGGTATAATAGCAGTCTTTAATAGAAGTGGGACGGGGAGGAAAGAACAGTTTTGTCTGTTAAGTGCCGACCCACGTTAGGGTTGAACCGGCACCCACCTTGCTTCCGGCCCCAGCACCCCGAACCCCAAAACGTGTGAGATTAGGTACCCGGGAAGCTCTGCAAGCTGGACTATGCCTCACAGCTCTCCAGTTTCTAAGAGGCCTCTCTCTGTCCTCCCCCACTCCACAGTGTTTAATCACTTCCTCTTTCTCAATATCCCCATTAAGATGGTCCTTTTCTCTTTAGTTTATGATTGATTATCTGGAGAAGGCCGGTAATGGGCTTTGTGAGTGATGTTACATATTGGATTGAGCGTGGAATAGCAGGAAAAACGTCTGAGGCAGTTCGAGTTGGCACACAAATCAATTACAGACCATCATTTAGCATAAACCCAAACACAGGCACCCCCACCAGAGAGCCAGGTATACCCCTAACCTCTTCCTGAATGGAATGATACACACACATATACAGTATATAGTATATGCACATATATTTGTAAAATTATCAGGCTATCTCATTGGGGGGAAAAAGCACCTTTAAAATATCAATGTCACCGTCATTTTGAAAGGGTTTCTCTACCAGAAGTTACTTGCAGTAAAACAGGAATCAGGTTCTCTGCACCTGAAAGTATCATTTTGTGTAAAATAACACAGATGCAAGAGAACAGCAAGTGAAATCTGAGCCAAGGAAGCTACTTCTGCCTCCTCCAATCCTGGATGACACCTGCTTTGTCAGGAGGGAGTGAAACAGTCTGGGGTTTCCTGGTTTTCCTCTAATGAACTTCAAACTGATCAGATCCAGCATATTTTATGTTTGAATAAATATATTTCATGTGCAATTCCACCTAAATGATGGTGCACCATTTCCTTGGTGAACTAGAAATTGAAACTAAACAGCTGTACATTTTACTGATATCACTGCTCTATGCACATAGCACTTGGTTGACTTAGTGACCTGGCAGATGGTTGGAAAAGTGGTCTTGCTAGGTGAAAGCTTGTGTCTCAGTGGCCTGCAAATGCATCATTGCAACAGAATCACCAGCACAGCCACACAGCAGTGGCCACAGCTTCTCCAAGACACCATCACATGGGGTGCTTTGTTACACAGCGATAGCTGACTGATACATCCACCAGGAAAGAGTCAGCACACTGCAAAGGGAAGAATATTGAAAAGAAGGAAGGTGATCATCTGCATTCGAGTCCTGGCTGCACCACGGAGTAGCCCTGCGAGATTGGATGCACCTCTTAACCTCTCAGACCACAACTGCCTCCTGTGCAAACAGATTTCATCGGACAATCTTTTTAAGTCTCCCAGGCTATAAAGTTCATGCTTCTAAGGGACTACAGCTGACAGCGACTGCAGATCTAAATTCATTGACACTTTGGTGTCAGAATTCTGCTCGTAACTGTCTGGCACGGTCCAATCCTCACCTGCTATAAGGAAGATGACTTTATCTGTTTTCTCTCTGAGAGCAATGATCCTGCAGAAAGTCAAGGGGAGACAGTTGCCATCTACCAGCTGAATAAATACAACACGACAAGGCGAACAGCACTGGCTTGTACGCACACGCCTCTCACGAAAGATGAACTGTTATTGCTTCCTGTGCCAGAGCAAAATTATTTCCAAAAACCCTTAGCCACGGCAATAAACCCTAAGCGGAGGAATCTTCAGAAATACTGAAACAGCTGGATAAAAAGAACGCCTGAGCTTTCCACGTTCCCATTTTCTCTTGTTCGTATATCGTTGTAGGTAGAAAGGATCGAAAAGGGATATATTGTGTATTATCCAAAATTCACTTCAACCGCAGACATCACTGAGCCCACTTACTTTATAGCCAGTAAAGCGCTAATCGGAAGTGTTGAATATGAACACCTCTTCATTAAGACAAAACATCAGTCATCGGTCTCCGGAAAGGCTTCTGGCATCAGGGACGGTGCCTTTAACCTGGGGCCAGACACCCACAGCTGAGTCTCCAGTCTGTCTCTGCACTGTGTGACCCTCGACACAACTGGGAGCCTCTCTGAGCCGCTGGGTCCGGCTCTGTGAAAGAGTGAGGATGGTGCCTGGCCTATTTCACAAGGAGGTCACGAGGGTCATGTCAGAGGGTGCCATGGCGACAGGAAGGCTGTTCCAGATGCGTTTCTGCCAATACCCGGAGACGGAGAAGCACGATCCAGCACAAGCCCAGCCCGCACGTCTGTAAAGCTGGGAGGTTTGCGTGAGAGGCAGACTCTGTGCTTCCTTTTGCACAACCATTTTCTTTTGCTGACGATACAACCACCATTGGTGTGGGTCCCCCCCCACCACCATCGCCATTTTTCTAGCCTTTTATGTTTTTTTGTTGTCATTAATTCTCGCCCGAGGATATTTTCCATTGATTTTTACTAGTAGAGAGAGTGGAAGGGAGGGGGAGAGACAGAGAAACATCCATGTGAGCGTAACACATCAACTGGCCGCCTCCTGCACATACTCGGACCAGGGCCAGGGATCGAGCCAGCAGCCGAGGCACGTGCCCTCGGCCGGAATCGAACACGGGACCCTTCAGTCCAGAGGCCGACGCTCTCTCCGCTGAACCAGGCCGGCCAGGGCTTAGGCTTACTTGTTGTAGCCTGTGGCCTTTTCGCTAGTGTGTTCTGTAACTCCACAGGCCTGCATGCACTGAGCATTCGGCAAACACGGAGGACAGCGGCACCCTGGCGCCTGGTCCGAGGAGCATGTGTTCACACGGGATGTCATACACACATCAAGGCATTCCCAGGCGGTGAGACATGAAAATAAAACGATGGTGGAAACCTGGCCTGGACGTGCAGGGAGCAGAGGGGGAGGGCGACGCTCCTCCCCAAGGGGCAGAGCTAGGGAGAAAGAGGGGCCTCGCCCCTGAAGAGGCGCTCGAGCTGCGTCTGGAAGGACGAGGAGAATTTTTCCAGGCAGAAGAGGGACGCTCGAGGTGCACGCTAGGATCACAGGACATGCTAAGAGCTGCGATTAATGCCAAAAGCAATGACCAGGAGAGCCAACAGCTCCCAGGCTTCTGATGTGCAAGGGAAGTGGCTGGGGCACTATATTTTAACTGGCTTTTAAAGAACATATTTTGATTGACTTCAGGGAGGAAGGGAGAGGGAGAGAGGGAAATAAACGCCAATGATGAGAGAGAATCACGGACCAGCTGCCTCCTGCACGCCCCACACTGGGGACTGAGCCCCCAACCCGAACCATGACCTCCTGGTTCATAGGTTGACATGCAACCACTGAGCCACACAGGCTGGGCTGTGCACTGTGTTTTAAAGAAAAGGACACAGTTGTTTTTTCTAAGTGCTATTTAGAGCATTTCACATACCAAATGTTCAATCCTGATTTTTTTAATTTACATAATCTTTTGGCAAATGAATGCCTCTAATTAGAGACTTGGTTTCAGGATGACCTCCAGCAACACTCTGCCCCAGGCCGCGCGCTCAGCCGCGTGCAGAATGCGCTCTCCGCCTCAGCGCAGAAGAGAGACGCGCTCGTGGTTCATGATTAACACCCAGAAATGGCAATAACCTAACCATGCTGCACTGGGGGAGTCCACCCTTTCTGTTTAGAAAGTGTTTCGTCTTTAAAAGAAAAAAAAAAAAAAAACCAGAAATAAAATGCTAGCTACCCGAAACCAAGATCAGTAGAAAGGGATCTTTCTCAGGCATCCATGAGAGGGTGTTACCTCTCACACCAAGGAGGTATGACCTTCTGCTGGAAGTGAAAGTTCAGAGATTGCCCCGCATCACATGGGATTCTGACGCCGCAGTATCTCACCTTGCTGCAGCTGACATCCATCACGGTGACAGAGCTACATTGCGGAGTCTCCCGTCAATCTCCCCGACACGCCCCGCGATCTGAAATGCAGCGCCCCACTTCCACGGGCTTTGGTTGCAAACATGAACAAGGTAGCTTCAACAAGTGGCTGCCCGGCCCGCCTGTGTGGCTCAGTGGTTGCACAACAGCCTATGAACCAGGTGGTCACAGTTCAATTCCCGCTCAGGGCACAGGCCTGGGTTCCGGGCTCGATCCCCAGTAGGGGGCGTGCAGGAGACGGAGGATCCATGATTCTCTCTCATCATGGATGTTTCTCTCTCTCGGCCTCTCCTTTCCTCTCTGAAATCAATAAAAACATATTAAAGACAAGCAAACCAGCAGCTGGCTGCTACTGTCATCCATGGGGCTACAGACTGCTGGGCTTCTGAGCACCTTGCTAGCATCTGCAGCAAGAACAGGAAAAGGAAGTCATGTGGTGGCAGCGGCGGCATCTCCAGCCGCAAGACCAGGACCAAGTGTGTCTCGCTCCGGGCCAGGGGCACCGTCACTGAGCAGGAAGCCTTTCTGAGACCAGTGGCAGGTGTTTTGTCTTAATTAGAGAGGTTCCCCTCCAACACCTTCCATTAGCACTCGGCTGGTCAGAAAACGAGTGGACTCGGCCGTCTGCAGAGGGACAGGACGTTGACTGGCCCATCATCGTCCCTTCTCGTTCCTTTCTGCCTCCGGTGGTGTGCATCGGCGAGGACGAACTGGGGGCGGGAGGCAGCGTTCTATCCCGCTGTTTGTGTGTTCCTGTGGGGTTCGTGGCCATGGAGAAGGGTTCTTGGAGGCCATCTTGCTCTGACACAGGGAACTGTAGCAGGTCATCTGTAGTGTGAGGCGAGCGCATACCTGACACCCACGTTCCCTCGCCTTCCTCACAGATTCTCCCACGCTGACCCTCCCCTCAGCCAGGGTCACAGCCTCGCTCCTACGTCCCCCGTGGAGCCGCGAGGTGCAGCACCTGCTCTTGCTCACCGGCAATCTGGCCGACATTCCCCCGCCTCCTGGTCTGGTCACTGCCGGGGAGTTAGTTTCCTGCCTTCCCGCCATGTTGGGGGCTGTGGAGTGTAGAGAACGAGAGATCGGGGCCGGGGAGCGCCTGCCATGTCCAGGGTGCCCTCCCCGGCATCTGACACTGGCGCCCTTGGAAGGAAAGCACCCTCGGGTGTCACAGCGTCATTCACGACAGAATCTGGGGGCCATCAGCCACTTCTTGGTCACACCTCCTTCTTTCTTGACACGTCCTCCAACAAAACAACAGACGGACCGAGAGCTGTACTGCAAACCCCATGCTGCCCCTTTGTAAGGGCTAACCGGAGCCTCAAGTATTTGGCAGCTGGAAATTGTTAACATTATTTACATTAAAAACAACAGTTGTCCACCCTGTGAATCATAAAGCCACTGGCCTGAAAACCTCTCTGCTTCCTTTCTTTCCCGGTGTCCAGATTGCCATACCCTACACAACAGAGAGAACGCAGCAAAACCTTCCCCAACTTGCCAAATTATTGGCTGGGGACGCTCATTTTTATGTAAACTATATGCATATTCATATAACACAGTTTTTAAAAATGTATCCGATATAATTAGTGTGTTTATGAATCTATTTGCTCTGCTATTAAGTAACAAATTTGTAGTAACCATGGCAACTGCAGCATCGCGGGCACAAGTTCTATTTTTGTACTGTGAAGACTTCTCTTAAAGCGACCCTCCTGCTCAGACTCTACATTTTTAAAATATTAAAGAGTTTTGAAAACATCACTTCAATGTTCATGATGTAAGGACACACTTTGTCCTTCAAGTTTATTTTTCATTGAGAGCTGTTGCTTTTTTGTTATGTGGTATGTTGTGTGTGTGTGTGTGTGTCTGTATGTGCATGTTTGCCAAAAATAATATTTAAGTATAGAGGAGAAAATATAGAAGAGGGGGGCATGTTAACACATGTGGTTATAAGATGTTTAGCTTTTTTAAGTTCTATTTCCATTGAAATGGCAGAAAATGTATTAAAGTTCCAGTTTTGTTTAAAAAAAGCAAGTCATATATAGATTTCCCATTTTATTCTAATTTCTTCTTCAATCTTTTTTCTTAAAAAGTATTTTTATTTTTATTGGTTTCAGAGAGGAAGGGAGAGGGAGGGAAAGAGATAGAAACATCAATGATGAGAGAGAATCATTGATTGGCTGCCTCCTGCACACCCCCTACTGGGGATCGAGCCCGCAACCCAAGCACATGCCCGTGACTGGAATGGAATCTGGGACCCTTCAGTCCACAGGCCGACGCTCTATCTACTGAGCCACACCAGGTGGGACTCTTCTTCAATCTTAATTATTGTGTTTTAGCCAAAATCTAAGTAGTGACATTTTTCCCGTAGTCAATTTGAGGAGGTGTTTTGATTAATGTTTTTCTCAAAAAAAATTAGTTGAACTATTACTTGTTTTCACCCCCTGAATAACTGATATTACTTCTAGACATGTGAGCCTGGGCGTTTTATGTAAGCTTCCCAAATCCTTCCTTGCTTCCCTGTGACATAGAGGTGATAGTACACCAGCATGATCGGACCTGAGGAGGGAAGATCTGAAAACGCCCGTGTGGAGAGTAGAAGAGGACTCTCAGCTCCAGTGTGCTTCGTGACAGACAGCACACCTTATCCCGAAATGGACGCTTCAGGTGATACTGACCCTGCGAATATCTTCCTTCTGTGTTTCCTCCAAAAGGGGTGGAGGTGAGATGGGTGAGTGGAGCATTGGGGTGACGAGCTGGGGTGAAGGAATCACATCCAGGCAGCTCTTTACTTTTTTTTTTTTTTTTTAATCTGGTTGCCCAGCTGGCGTGGCTCAGTGGTTGAGCATCCACCTGTGAACCAGGAGGTCACAGTTAGATTCCCGTCAGGACACATGCCCAGGTTTTGCGCCCAAGCTCCAGCAGGAATCTTTCTCAGGAGGCATCCATGATTCTTTCTCATCACTGATGTTTCTATCTCTCTCTTCCTCTCCCTTCTCTCTCTCTAAAAAATCAATAAAAATTTTTAAAAAATCTATCTTGAGTTTGAGCCCCAAGCCAATCTCTCCCTGAGCTATGTATGGGAAGGATAATATCTGTATCCTTGGATTTCCACATGTATAGAACAGATAAAAAACAAAGCAGCCGTCACACTCTGTGACATAATATTTGTCAATAAAAACTTTGATCTTCATTTTAAAACTGTAGAGACATGGGAAGTAAAGGGATCGTTAAAGAGAAACGAAGAGGGTCAGTAAGTTTGGCCTTTTTAGCCATTTGCTCCGAAAGGAGATGAAGATGGAATTTCCCTGGACAGACGTGGAGCGAGGAGCAAGGACTAGGATGGCTTTGAGAAGAGCACCTACAATCCGTGTGGAAAAGGTAACTCTGTAGCCCAGATGGAAAGGCCTGGCTCAGCCTGACACATGGAAATGGGCTCGGCGTATAACTAGAAGGAAGACAGTGAGAGGAAACCCCAAAGATAAGATGACCAGTGACAGGGGCCCAGGCTGACCAGGGGGAGGGGCCAGTGTCAGGGGCCCAGGCTGACGAGGGGGAGGGGCCAGTGTCAGGGGCCCAGGCTGGCCAGGGAGGGGAGAACCCAGGAGAGAGGATAATCTGTAATCCACCTGTGTGTCCTCATCCACCTCTGTGCCCAACACCACCCTGACTATTCAATTAAAAAGATTAATTATCAGAGGATCACTCTGCAAATTATATAATGTCTGACCACTCTGCTGTACTTCCTAATACACAATCCAAGTGAATGTCAAACTGTAATTGAAAAATAAAATGAAAAAAATGTGCCACAGCATGGAGGGACCTAGAGAGCATTGTGCTAAGTGAAAGAAACCAGTCAGAGAAAGACAAGTATCACATGATCTTATTCCAACATGGAATCTAATGAACAACATAAACTGATGAACAAAAATAGGCCCAGAGACATAGAAGCATGGAACAGACTCAAACCTCAGAGGGAAGGCAGGGAAGGGGAGGGGGGGGGAAGGGCTCAAAACCAATGAACTCATGTGCGCATATGCATCACCCATGGACACGGACCATAGGGTGGTGAAGATCTGGGGTGCGGGTGGGTGGGAGAGGAAAGGGGATCTATGTAACACTTTCAATAATAAAGATGTAAAACAGAAATGTGCCCCCCTTCCTGGCACGCCTGTTCCTCCTCACCCTTCTGTTTTCTTCCTGGGACTTATCACAGTGGACTGCACGATCGAAACTCCTTATTTATCACACGCATGTCTGTCCCCACCCACTAGCACGTGAACTCTGGAGACACAGGTCTCTGTTCATGGCTCCGTCCTCAGCACCTGTAGGACACTCAGAAAACACTTGGTGCCCAAGGAAAGCCTTAGCACGATCGATGCCTGGCACACTGTTAGCTCACAACAAAGGTTACTTGTCCCGTCTCTCTGTTTTATTTTGGTCATTGTCTCTCAGATTGTCTCAAATCAGGGTCTTTCTGAAGCTACTGATACTAGGAATAATGATGACCTGCCTTATCCTCTTTAGGAAAAAAATCCTGATTTGGGTTAGACCAGTCGCTAAAAAAAAACAAAAACAAGACGTATTCATAAATACAACCCTAATCTTCCCGAAGACTAGCATCTCAGGTGGACTGGCCAGATTCATCCATCCGACTGGGTCAACTTATTTAGTTAAGTCAAACAGTGATGCCCAGTTATCCACCCCCAAGGAGAACTTGCTACGAGGAGTCCAATATTTACCTGTGCTTGTGGGTTCTGTGCACATGTTTATCCCTTTCAGACACGGTCTTTATTCATAAAAATAAATAACTGGAAGAGTCTAACCCTTCCGTTGTCCAACCGCCCAGTGGCACAGCTTCCTCTGGGGTAGGGACGCATTGCAGCCCATGTGTTATCATTCAGACACGGAAGCAGGGACGTAACGGGGAGGCTCAGGGTGGTCGAGTGGCAGTCAGCTCAGCGATGCAGCAGACACAAGTGCCCTCCAGTCAAGGCATTTGTTGAGCTGACCCACACTGTCCTCTTTCCTGTGTGTATTTCAGTGGCCTGGGGACCGGGGTAACCTGCTGAGCAGGAATGCAGTCAGGGATGTGCCAAGAGGGGCTGTGAGAACAAGAGAAGGAGCTTCCTTGCCTGTTCGGCTCAGTGACTAGAACGTTGGCCTGCAGACCACAGGGTCCTGGGTTCAATTCCTGTCAAGGGCACTTACCTTGGTTGCAGGCTCCTCCCCCACCTGGGCCCTGGTCAGGGCACATGCAGGAGGCAACCAATTGATGTGCTTCTCTCAAATCAATGTTTCTCTCTGTTTTTCCCTCCCTCTCTCGCTTTCCCTAAAAATCAGTGGAAAAATACCCTCAGGTGAGGATTAAAAACAAACCAACCAGGAAGGAGCACTGCCCCTGGCTGATGCAGAACTGGGAGATGCGGGCCTGTGGCAGGGTCACGCCCAGCAGGTGGCGATCTGGACCAGCATGGAGGATCAGGGAAAGGAGCGAGCAGACACCACCACCAGGCTGGGCTTCAGTGGGCTCCTTACAGGGGATGCAGACAGAAAATCTCTGCCCTAGTTTTCTGTGTCAAGGAGAAGGGGGAGATGCAGGTGCTCCCAGAACCCGCCTTACTTCAGGTGTCTCCCCAGAGCTGTGCCCGGCTAGAAACCCATGTCATATGGCTGTGTAGCTCGGCCAAACAGTCACCTGCTCTTGTGAAATATTCCAAACGCATCCCCTGTCTCCACCTAATGTGTACGCATCCCCTCTGGAGGAAATACGCCGTCAATGCTAAATTACAAAATAGTAACGGTAAACACTGAGCAGGCGCAACGAGCCTGGGATGAATGCATAGCCCAAGTGCAAGGAGCCTTACAGGAGGTAGAGAGAGCGGCTCCAACTCCTCCTCACCTACCTAACATCTATGTACAGTAACAGACATATATGTAACAGGCATGAAATAGGTCCTGTATGATACAGGCTACCCCAGTAGCAGGGAAAGGGCAGAGCCATGGAGTAGAGAGGAAAGCGAGATGGCTGCACGCCCTTCAGACAGACAGTAGTTTCGCAGATGAGGTGAGGGTGGGGCAGCTGGAAGTGAGCGCAGGGCTCCCCAGAGTATGATGGGAAAAGGTCTTAAGTCAGAGGAATCAAAAAGAAAAATGAGACAAGTCTTTTGAGAATTCTTGAGTGAATGCAGGCCACCATGAATGGCTGCTAAGGTCCATCAGCTCATGGGAAAAATGCTTATTGAGCTGCTAACGGGGTGAGCCTTGATGGGCAGGCTCAGGATTTTGAAACCTGTCCTAAGAGAATAAGGATTGCCGAAAGCTTTGCAGCAGCACGCAGTGATCATGTGATGGCCAGGCAGATGGTCACATGACAGGTGGTCACATGGCAGATAAGGACCTGGGCTCAGCTCAATAGCAGATGCCTTGCCCTCCCTTCACTCTACACTTGCTATGTATCTCTCACTCCTGTGGCAACATGGTCACATTCTTAATGAGTTTGCATTTCTGATCAAAAGTCATAAACTTTCTCTTACTTTATGTCCAATGGACACCCCAAGGTTCTCTAGGCAGCCACAAGTCTGATGCGCTACACAATAATAGAAACATCAGCCCAAAAGCCTAAATCACACTACGTATACAAATGAATGCTGACTCAAGAAATCCAATGGTTTCTCCACAGCCAGATGTTGGTGCAGCATAGATTAATCAGAGAGAGAGAGAGAGATAAATGGCTATTATTCATTTTCTTTCCTTCTGAATGTCTGGATAGAACATCAGCTCGGTCCCAGGGTTTCCCAGGCTCCTAGAGCATTCTGGGTAATCCTGGCAACGACATTCCCCATCTCAGACCTCACGGCCCATTCCCCTCACAGGGATGGAGAGGGTGTACGACATCACTAGCCATGACTTTGTGGGAAGTAAATGTGATTTTCTGCGTCTTCTGGAAAGGATTGTGCGTTTAGTTGCTCTGTTTACATGATTTCCATTTGAAACCAACCTTTGAATGAGTCTCCTTTGGTGGAATTGCTTTTCGTTTAGGCTTCACTTGACTTAGGGAGAAAAAGAAAAACCATGTCCTGAAAACCAGAGCCCAATTTCCTACACACAGTAGGGACGCTGCCCCACTTGTCACGAACACTGAGTGGTAAGGTGCCTTGAGTGCCAGAAAGGGACCGGAGACACTGGGGTCATAGTCTGAGTTTGGTGCATTAAGTCATTCATTCATTCACTCACTCATCCATTCAGTAAGTACTTATTGAGCTTCCCAGGTGCCCAGCACTGCCCTGGGTGTTGGGGAAAAAACATACAATGATAATGACCTTGGGGTGAAAATCTAAGTTTCTTGGACTCAGCCTCCTCAACAATGTCTGCGTTCGACCCTCTGCAGTCATGAACTTAAAAGGGGTTGAGGAACCAAGTAGTGTGTAACAAGGAGGAGAGCATGGTTGTGACGGTGAGAGACCACGGTGCACTGGACAGCCTATGCCTCACCTCTGGGCACTCAAATTCCATTTCTCAAAGGAACACACATTGGGAAACGCACCCTGTGGGCCACAGGAAGTGCCCCCAGCTTCCTACCCTTGAACTATATGATTTCTAATGCATTCCCTGGTCTTCACATCCCTTTCATACTTTTAATGTTTTTTAATATTCACCCGAGAATGTTCATTGATTTTTTTTTGTTTGTTTTAGAGAGAGAGGGAGGTGAAGAGAGGGAGGGAGGGAAGGAGGGAGGGAGGGAGGGAGAGAGAGAGAGAGAGAGAGAGAGAGAGAGAGAGAGAGAGAGAGAGAGATCAATTGTTTCCTGTATGCACCCCAACCAGGATCAACCCTGCAGCCTAGGTATGTGCCTGACAGGGAATCGAACCTGCCACCTTTGGGTGTCCTGGATGATGTTCCAACCAATGGAGCCATCCGGCCAGGGCTCCCTTTCGTGCTTTAAAACGAATCACTGAGTGAATGATGCACAAATGAATCTCTTTCTTTAGAGCTCGACACCATTCACCTTTCTAAGCCCTTAGTCAAATGCAGTTTTCTTGCAGGAACCCCTGCTCCTGAAAGTCTGTCCACAGGAACGGGGTGCGGGCTTCGGGGCAGCGTCAAAGTGGCGAGGACGACAGCAACGACAGGCCTGGCTACTCTGCAGCTTTCCTCCAGGTGGGACTCACCTGGGCACCCTTCACCCTAACTTAGCCTAAACCCAGAACTCCTTTTTTCTTCAAAATTCTTGTCTTAGCCCTGCTGGTGTGGCTCAGTGGTTGAGCATTGACCCACGCACCAAGAGGTCACCAGTTCAATTCCCAGTCAGGGCACATGCCTGGGGTTGCTGACCCGATCCCTAGTAGGAGGCATGCTAGAGGCAGCCATGTGATGATTCTCTCTCATGGATGTCTCTCTCTCTCTCTCCCTCTCCCTTCCTCTCTCTCTGAAAATCAATAAAAACACATTTTACAAAATTCTCCTTAGATATGACTTAGATTTGGTGCTGACAAAGATGTTGTCTGTACATTATGAAGTACAGTGCCTGGCATACGGTGGCCACAGAGCAGGGTAGCTAAGTGCTTTGTCTCTGAGTCAGAACTGGGTTAGAAACCAGGTTCTACGTTTTCCTAGATGGATGACCTTGAACAAGGCCTTCAGTGCCCTCAGAGCACTGGGAAGGTCTCGTGTCCAGCAAGACACCTTGGCACTTACAAGACTGAAGGAGCAATGACCCTGTCCCAGCATTCATGAAAGTACTGCTCATCTTTCTGAAATATCCCCACTTAATTTCTGGAAATGGATACATAAACTGGGAGCACATTATTGACTAAGATTATCAAAATGAACCTAAAAGACTCTATGGAATATATATCACTTGTAAACATGAGCACACGTTGGCTGCTTCTATGAAGAGTTAAATCAATGCTTTATCTTACATGAACCCAGGGAAAACCAAATGGCAAAAGAATCAATAGGCAACTTTAAAAAAAAAAAATTTCTTTTCAGACGGAAAAATCTACATCTATAGTCCAGGCACATTCTACACATTAGTGAGCATTCCAATCAATATTTCTGAAACTTGTCGGCGGGCATAGATTTCTGTAGAGTTGGGAAATTGTATCCTGTGACGTTGTGAAATGTCTAAACAAAGGAACTGAAATCACGCTGGTGTAATAGTATTTTAAAACGGTGTCACTTGCCAGAGTCCCCGATCTTTGGGCTTCTCCGAATCTAGAAAACACGTTTGGTTATTGTCTGTACACTTTGAGTGAATTTCGAGTTCACATTCCATTCCTTTCCTTGAAACCAAGAAAGGATGTCTTATTTTTATGGGTGAAGGTTTATTTCAATCAATACTGGTAAGCAAGCATCATACCACCAATCCTATATAATAAAAGGGTAATATGTAAATTGACCTTAATGGTGGAACGTCCCAAGAATGACCAGTCACTATGACACACACTGACCACTAGGGGGCAGATGTTCACTGCTGGAGCTGCCCCCTGGGGCTCAGTGCACTTCCACAGGGGGAGTGCCACTCAGCCAGAAGCCGGCTCATGACTGGCCAGCACAGTGGCGTAGCTGGAGCCTCTCCTGCCTCTGTAGCAGTGTTAAGGATGTCCAATTAACAGCTTAGGCCCACTCCCCCATCAGTGGGACGTCCCCCGAGGGCTCCCGGGCTGCCAGAGGGATGTCTGAGAGAGAAATATCAACTGATTGCCTCCCACACCCACTTCTCTAGGGAGTGGGCCTAAGCTGGCAGGTAGACATCCCCCGAGGGGTCCCAGACTGTGAGAGGGCGCAGGCTGAGCTGAAGGACCCTCCCCACAACCCACAATTGCATGAATTTTTGTACACCGGGCCTCTAGTATTTTTATAAATGCCTACTGAAAACATAAAGTTCTGTATTTGTACATTGTAGTTCCATTATTTATTTCTGTTTTTTCTTTTTTTTAAATCCTCACTTGAGGATATATTTTCCATTGCTTTTCAGAGAGAAAATAGCAAGGAGGGAAGAGGGGGAGAGAGAAAAACATCAAGTGATTGCCTCCCACACCCACCTCTACAGGGGCAGGAGAGCCTGCAACCAAGGTATGTGCCTTTGACAGGGAATTGAACCCCAAACCCTCCTGTGTGCAGGCTGACAATCTAACCATTGAGCAACACCAGCCAGGGCTCCTTCTGTGTTTTAAAGTGTGGTTAGGACAAAGCAAGACAGTAGTTTATTCCTTGGAGCTGAAGCTCTTCCTAATGACACTTGAGGGCTGCTTGCTTTTCCTCTACCCATGTCAACACCAACCATTTCTGTGCCTCCACAATTTCCTACATGAGTAGCATCTCTTCAACATGCTCTTTACCTGAACCTTAAAACTAAACTCTGACAGCAAAAAACAATCCCTCCGCTTAAAGGAGAAAGCCTCAGCAATGCCATAGCATTAAGGGACGACCGCACCTCACCCCGATTTTATTTAACTTTATTCGGAGGTTCCTCTTTTCAATGCAGAAAGCATTTCTCCGGTGGCAATATTCGAAGCAAACGACTTTATTTCAATTATGTAAACCATAAATAAACAGAAATAAAAGAGATTAATGAGCACCGGTGCCCTGCATGGCAGTCGTTCACAACGGTTTTCTTTATTGAAAACCTCTCTCTGACTTTTGTTCCATTTAAGACTCCATCCTAATTATCTCAGTTTACTCTGCCATTATTGTCTTGGAGAGAGAACTGATGGATGAGTTTTACATCATCCTTTCCCAAGGAAGGCCGAGTGCAATCAAGAAAGGGGTTCCTCCGTGCAGTATGTGGGAACACCTGTGAGCGGACCACACGTCCTAAACGGCCGTGCAGATTAGATATCAGATATCAAATGTAGGATCCCATTATGAGGGACAGGGGCGGGGGGGGACGGGATGTCGGAGTTCAGATCCATGTGATCATTAGAAGGGACACTTACTTCATGACGGGGCGGACCTGACAGTAAGACGGTGACAGCCATGAGGCACCACGGTGACGTGGAAATGTCGAACGGCTGGTGTGCGTGTGAAGAAAAGAGGCGCAGCTATTAGAAACCAGCTTCCGCCTTCCCACGTCTGCCTTTATCAGCTGCGTCTGCCCCTCAGGTGTCACTCACTGTCAAATCCCCAGTGAAGATTCCCAGACATACGTCAGATCTGAGACCAACCCTTTCAGGCCTGGGCACACTGATGCAGCCCCCTATTTTACACATATATATGAGAGAGAGAGAGAGAGAGAGAGAGAGAGAGAGAGAGAGAGAGAGAGAGAGAGAGAGAGAGAAGGAGAGAGATATCAGTTATCAGTTGCCTCCTGTGTGCGCCCAGACCGAGGGCTGAACCTGCAACCTGGGCGTGTTATGTGTTCTGACCGGGAGTTTAACCAGAGACCTTTCCGTGCACAGGACCATGCTCAACCGATTGAGCCACACAGGCCGGGGCCAGCCCCGTTTCCCACGGCGCTCAGTGTATTGAGTGGGAGAGCCCAGGAGTCAGTCGGAGAAGGGGCACCAGCGCGGGGCAGGGCAGGGGGCCGGCGAGAGGCTGTGTTGCATGTAGACGCCTGGTGCTGGGAGAGCGTCAGCAGTAGGAAGAATGGAAAGGATATTCAGTAAGCTGTGATGTGCAGGAACACGTCTTTAATTTGCAAGATGCCTTGTTTAATTAAAAGGTAAACACCACGCACAATGCCTCTTGCAGACAAATCTGGAGCCGCAGCCACACCCCCGGCGTGCTGGGGACCCGGCAGGACTTCCCGACGCAGCAGATCAATTAAGAGGGGGCATGCATTTGTGGGGAAGTGATGGAATTTTCCCCGTGTGTTTTCAGACAGGGTATTCCTAGAGTTCAGTGTCTAGTTAAGGTGGGTGCAAAGGCACAAACGCTGTTATTATGTACCTAGCGAAGAAAAGCCAACCTGAAAACTAACCGTTTCTCCTTTACCCCAAACTCAAGTGGGATGTTTTTCCCTCCCTCTCCCTCCTGCCAATCCTCCTTCTCTTCCTTCCTTCTCTGTCCAGAAAGTTGACGCAAAAAGCCGGGCGTTCACAAAGCCCTCTGCACCCTTCAAGCCACTTAGAGCTCCAACAAAATCGTTCCGTAAGCTCCCCCAGGTCATAAAGCAGAACAAAACCACCATGGGTCTCCTGTTCCCTTTCCTCAGGATTTCCTCCGTTTGTCAGGGGTCACGAGGGCACTGCGCCACCGCTGCCTCAGCGCAGGGGCCTGCGGGCAAGAACACGGCGGAGGAGATTCAGCCGTCTGTTCTGGTAACTTCTGATCTCGGGAACACAGGTAGCACAAATAACCCTGTGACCACTTCTCTGCCATCCAACCCTTCATATAGAATCATGTAGTTGTAGTCTGGTCCTGTTATACCGGGAGGCAGGGAATGGGCCGCGACTCCCCCGAGAATCCAACCTAATCGTTAATCACCAACACATGCCATCCAGGCAACAGGAGACTGTGTAAGAGTTCCTCATCATCCTCCATCCAGCTCATGGGGCCTGGACGGCCCGCTATGGGCCAGTCACTCAATGGTTCATTTCAGCCATTCCTGCCTGCCACGTGACTAACACATAAAGACGGAAATGTGAAATGGACAGACTCTTATGTTATTGTATTGTGAGCGAATACCACCTCGTGCGATTTCTCTATACGATTCTGTTATAACCGTATGTCCTGTTATTGCTTTACTACAGGCCTGGTGCACAAAATTCACACGTGGGGTGCGGGGTGTCCCTCAGCCTGGCCTGCGTCCTCTTGCAATCTGGGACCACTGGCTTCTAACTGCTCGCCTGCCAGCCTGCCTGCCTGATTGCCCCTAACCACTCTGCCTGCCTGATTGCCCCTAACTGCTGCTTGCCTGCTAACCGTCTCTGCCTCAGCCCCCACCGCAGTGGCTTCTTCCGGAAGGACATCTGATTATTTGGCAGTCTGGTCTAATTAGCATAGTATGCTTTTATTATTATAGATGGGACATAGCATTAATCACCAAAGCCAATTATGACAGGCCCTGAGGCTTCTGGGTTCAGGCTCTGAGGCTTCTGGGTTCAGGCCCCTCTCTCCCCCCCTCAAGTCCTTGGGTTCCTCCCAAGAACAATCCAATACACACGTGAAAATATGTCCTTTTCAGAAACGTGTCTTCCTCTTTGATCTCTTCCATCGGGCATCTCATCTCCCACCACAGAAAGGTTCCGGAAGGAATCCTTGTGGATCTGTGAGCAGCTCGCCTGGGAGGGGTCCTCCCTAAACAACTGGGGAGGCTCGCTATGTCCACACCCAGATGTCATCACTCGGCATAAAGGGTCCTCAGACCTCCCAGGAAATGTGGGAGAACACGAGCATGTGTTTGTCTGTCTTGCACAGCATAACACACTCAAGACATTTTTTGCTTAAGAAAAATGTCCTTATGAAATGTCTTCATAATCCGTGTTAATTTGGTCCACCGGCAGAGTACACGTTTCCGTGTGCGAAGGCCTCTCTCCTGATTCGTTTCGTTCTCCCTTTCGTTGAGTTCTGAAAGCCTAGGACAGTTGCCAAGTTCACGACAATCCCTGGGTGTTGGGTGTGTGATGGAATCTCTAAACACCCAACAGGCAAGAGCGCGATGCTGTCCCAAGACCCTGCTTTAGAGCTTGAATACAGAACGTCTGGGCCCCAGTCCTCCTTCTCCCCCTTTCTAAGTGGGTGTCCCTGAGATGACGACCTGGGGACATCGATTTAGCCCTCAGTAAACAAATGGATTGGACGATTTAAGTGTTAAAAACCTGAAGACTGCAAGTCTAAAAACGAGGCAATGTGTTTACGGTACAAATTCACACAGACAAACAGGCTTCACCCTACAGCATCCTAGTTCCAAACTGGCATTGATACTAGGGCTCCCATGAGAGGTGGACACGAACAGTCATATTCAGCTAAATTCAACCTTTCGACAAGTGACAGATCCCAGCAAGACAGGAGGCCAGTGGCCAAATAAGCTGCATGCAAATGAGGCAGCAGCCCCTATCAATGGTTAGCTCTCATCACTGATGTTTCTCTCTCTCTCTCTCTCTGAAATAAAAAAAAAAAAAGTGGATGACAGTCAAAATTCTCTTGCCAATGAATCCGTCGTGTGGGTCATTCTAGCGACGTATTGGGATGTTTTGGCCGTAACCATTCAGAGAGCAAAGAAGCAATATGTGAATGGCGATAAAAAGCGCCCAAACCTGTGCGTTTTCATCTTTTATGAACAAAAGCTCGCAGACGTGCCACGTGGCAGGACTTCCTCAGGGTAGGGGAGGATGGGCGGAGAGTGGCAGCGAAGACTAAAATTGTACCGAGACAGGCCTTCCAGATAGCTTTTTAACTGCTTTTCAAGTAAAGCTGATGTAGTTATTTTAGTCTTTTGCCATTTTTATGTCATTTAATTCACCACTGAGAATAGCACTCTTTCTACATTTGCATTTTCTTTTTCCGTATGAAAGGTATTCACGATGAAGGTGAAAGAAAGCTCCTGCCCTGAGAGATGCAGGCTTTGGGCTGCTAATGATCTCCTCTTCAGCATTTGGAGAGAAATCAAGGCACTTTCTGCGCTGGGAAGTGTGGGTAAGCAGAATGGAGAGGGGAGCTGGAATCAGAAAACCTGGTTTCCAGGCCTGGCTCTGCCCCTCACTGGAGGAGCTCAGTGGACGCACAGTTTCCTCACCTGTGAAATGGGGCTAGGGAACTGGTAACAAGCAATTTTCAGGACCAATACTTCCACTGTATCAGGGTGTCCTTTGGAGAAAAAGATCGTCCCCTCCCTTCTATGCAAGGCTAACACTCAGACCTAAAATATCAGCGTATGTGCTAGCCTGAATTCAACACCTCGGAGCGTGATTTTTTGAGAGGTTTCCTCCCGCCGCTTTCAGCTGGGCTCTCCGAGGGCCACCTGTTGTCACCCTGACCAACTGCATACACCTTTCGGAGCCTTCCTTTCGGGCCTCTCGGGGACAGGCAGCACCCTTTCGCCCTCCTCCCCTGAAGGCTGTGTGAAGAACACAGACCCATATAGGACGTATCTTTCCTGAACTTGGACTTATTATTTGCCTGATCGCATAAAAAATATGTAAAACGATGCTCCTTCTCCAAAGACAGTAAACATCGCGAGGCAGCGGACAGCCCTGGAAGCCACAACAACACGCGCACTCTGCCCATCTCTAACTCAGGCGGCCTGACCCCGAGAGAAAGGCTGCGACCGCTGATAACCTCCCCCCAGCACAGAAAACCCTGCCACTCGGAGCACACAGCCAACTTCAAGGCTGCACTCATTTCAAAACGCCATAGGGAACCGAGGCAGGAATGATCCAGGCAAACAAAACACCCCTCCCCCAAGCTCCTGGAATCCGCCGGAGATGGCCTCTCTGAGGGGGGCTGAGACCTCTGGTGACCCTGCGGGGACTGGAGGCTCCTGCCCAGGGGTGGGGGGAGGACCCCAGGAAGGGGCACTTTTTCTTCCTCTCGCCTCCCTTCCCATCCACGGAATGACGGTGCTGCCGGCCACTTGGAAGGTTAGCAAACATTTCCTCCAGCAGCTAATGAAACGCGACCCCCCACGCACATCTGCGGCCTCCACGGGGCTGGTGAGTGTGGGTTTGGTGGAGTGGGGAGGGTGCGTGTGCGTGTGCTTGAGTGTGTGTGCACGAACGCGCGGCGTGTGTATTTGAAATTGATGCTTGCAAAACGTGCTTGCAAAATGCAGTCATGATTTCTTTTTTCTTTTTTTCAGGGGAGCGGGTAGGAAGGGGGGTGGCCCTTTTGTCTCCCCCCACCTCAGCCCCAAGGAGGGAGGGTCAGAGGGGGGCCAGGGGTAGACTGGACTGGCACCTACCTGGGAGACGTGGACGAGGTGAGAGCGGTAGGGGAGGGTTTGGTTTGCGCTTTCTGTCCACTGGCCCCAGCGCCCAGGAGCCCGGAGGTCGGGCGGGGCCTGGGCAGGCCGCGCCCTGGGGACAGAGGGGCCCCCAACGGGTCGCTGCGCCACCGCGTGCTGCCGGTAGGGGGCTCGCGCACACTCTGCATGTCCCGGCGGCTCCTGCTGGGCGGGCGCCCTGGCCCAGGACCCAGAGGGCGCCCTGGGCTGTCTGCGGGCGACTGGGTGAGCCACAGGGCAGGGTCCCTGGAGCCGGCCAAGCCTGCGCCTGCCTGGACGCCTGCTGCGGGAGTCCAGCGTCGCCAGGGACAAGTCTGAACCTCAGTCCAGCTCCAGCCTTGGGCCCTGGCAGAATCCCTGGCGCCCCATGCACTCCCAGGCAGCCGAGCCAGGCCCATGGGCGCAGGGGCAGCAGGCTGTGCACCCCTCGCTGCACCTGACGTCCAGGGCTGCTGGCGGCCCTCGAGGGGAGCAGCGCGGCCTTGCTGACTCGCCCCCATGGGAGTTTGCCCGAGGTCCACCCGGAGAACTGCCTGAGGTGGGGACCCTCTGCACAGGGCCTGGCTTCGGCCTGGGGGGGGGCGAGGATGGGGGTCACGGGGGGGCTCCCTCCCTGAGGGGTTTGCACCTGCGGTTACAGTACTGATGGCCTTGAATCTGTATAAAGTTACTGCTTAGAATAGTGCCCCGATAGCGCACGCACACACACGTGCACACACTCTGCCCCTCTACCCCCTCCCTCCACTCTATCAACATCTGAGAACCTCTGGAAACACGTGCTTCTGGATGAACCTGCACACCCACGGCCAGCCGGCCTGCAGAGTGGGTCCTGAGTCACAGGCTGCCTGTGAATAAGAGCCTGGTTTTCAGCTTTTGAGAAGAACGTCTGCTAATCCCGGATTCCACATGTAACAGAACACGCTGAGGTGGCTGGAACCCTGTGCAGACCCTTGAGAAACAAGTGTCGCCACAGCACAACGAGGAGCAGGGTGCCTTTCAGACCTTTGGGGAGGGCGGGGGCATTGTGCGTGGGGACACCTGGACAATGCACAGGTCACACGGCACAATCACTTTCCTGGGCGCTAATGAAAAGCAACTTGTCAACAGGCATTAGAAAGAAAACCATTGAGTTGGTCTGGCTCATAGACAGTGGGGGGCAAAAGGAGGTCCACAGTGGTGAGTGTGGGAGACACCGTGGCTTCTCGTGTGCTTGTTCATTAATTGTAGTATTTTCCAAAGGAAACACTATTCTTCTTCTCCCCAAACAGCAAACATCCGGGGCAGCAGATGTGACGGGCATGTGTACTTGCATCACACATAGGGTATGTGATTCTGAAAGAGGTGGGTTATCTTTTCTTGGAAAAGGTCCGCTCAGACACCCCTGGAAAGGTCAGCTACAGGCGACCAGTCGCTATTCTGGCTACAAGGGTGGTGCAATTAGTAGTCCAACAGCTTAGCCCAAACCTCTGTTTGCTCTGGGCAAGAGTGCCAATGACCTGCAGCGACAAATATATTAATGTATAGAGGGAGTGTCCCCTTGACATTCTAGAAGCTTCACAAACGTCATAACACAAGGATAGGCACTGGGCCTTCTGGTTGGATGAATTGTTTTCTTCCTTCCTTCCTTCCTTCTTTCCTTCCTTCCTTCCTTCCTTTTTTTCTTAGATTTGTTTAAAATATGACCTAGTCATCCCCAGTTCCCATGCCGTGTTTCTATTCTGGAGGATCCGGAAAAAGCATTAAAAAAATCCTTGGAGAAAGCCCTGAGTTTTGTCACCCTCATTTAGGTAAGTCCTCTGTGAGCATTTCTGAGATCCTAAGGGAGCGGATCTAAGATAGCAGAGTGCATTTCCTGTCTGTCTACCTCCTCTCAATGTGCAAATCATGCTTCTCACTGGGTAAGATTCTTACTGGCTGCTGGTTTGGGATCAGCACTGATGACATTTTGCATAATGATATGCCATCACTCAGTGAGACAGGGATTTAAATGATAGGGAAGTGCCACCATAGGGTTCTTTACAAGCCAGCGTAAGTCACCATACCAGACCTTCCAAAATATTCAAGAGCCTTCCCATAAGCCTTATGAAATCATTCCCATCAGCCTGCTCCACTCCCTAATACTGTAGGAAAGTTGATGCAATTTAATTTCTATTCTGTCAACAGTAAATTTGTTTGATCTTGGCAAGGAGCCTTGTTTGGGAAAGTTAATTGTAGTGAAGGAGGAGGGAACGGCGGGAGCATGAAGGTGAAATTATGTTTCATTTCATAATCAGGAAAAACAGTATAATTGTCCCCCCACCGTATCAGCTGTAGGAAGCATCTGAAAGGTTTCTTCTACCAAGAGTGCACTGACATGCAGTAGTGAGTTGTCCAGGACTATTTCTTTGTTACTAAGAAATCACCATTCCAAATCTGTGATGTTTGTTTGGGGGTTTTGCTGGATGGCGTGAAAAGGGGTGAAAAAGGGAAGATGAAAAAGCTACATTTCAGGCATCAAGGTACTTCCTGGTGGTCACAAAGTGGATGGGATGGTCTGCCCCACCCAGCAAAATTCTCGGAGGAAGGCTGAAGTCACCTATCCTTAAAACTCATTCTAAAAAAATGAACTATAAATTATTAAACAGTTTAAACCGTAATGTAAACTAACTTAAAGTTTAAAAGTCAACTCTACTTAAACATTGGGAACAAGAAAAACACAACTACCATCCATTTCCTGAAGATTTGGCCACATTCTGCCTGCATTTCCAGCCTGACCTGCAGGGGGCAGTAGCTTGACGCGAATGACAACCAAGGCTGCTGCTAATAGGCTTGGGTTTCTGACTGTGACCCTGGAGTGTTGGTAGGTTGGGAAGAGGGCTTAATTAATGTATATTGAAACAAAAGATCAGGTAAATTGTTTGATTTGTCTTCAAGCTATATTTTTAGGCTAATCTAATTCATCACTGTGAGAGTGTTTTTTCCCCTCCTTAAAGAGAGTATGGAAGTTTCAGGAGACATCTCCTGAATGAGCCTAAACACTGTTTGGTATGAATATAGGGTAACTTATGTTCTCAAAAAGGCAGCAGAATAAAACTGAACCGTTTTCAATGTTCAAAGGGATGGCAAAATCAGAGGAAATATAGAATATTAGATATTGATAATAAAAGGATGTCACATATCTAGATAATATACCTTATATTCTTTTTTTAAAAATCTTAAAATTAAAAATGGATGGGGGGGGGCAGTCACCCTATGGTTTGTAATACCTATGCTTCCCACATCTAAAGCATTCATTTTAAAAACTGGTTTATATTTAATATTATGATTGATAAATAGAAGCGATGTTTTATTTCTGCAATTTTTTTAAAATTACAGGTAGAATAGAATGTATTGACTATTGATAATCTACCATCCCCACCCCACCCTGGTCACCTGCCCCCATATGACCACTCCCTTCTCAATCCCTACATCCCCCCCACAACACACCCCACCCCCATACACCCAGTCACCTGAGTAGGAAAGACTCGACACAGACCAAAAGGGGCTCTGGCTGGGGGAGTAATTAAAAAAGAAAACTCTTGCAATTCCTCACTGCAACCATGTTCATTATCTCCGTTTTCAGCGATGCAGAATGCCTTGTCCAAGAGGCAACCTGATTTCAAGAAGTCAAGAGGCTACGGGGCATTCACAACCCCGTCCATCCTGGGGGGATTCAGGGGCTGAGTTCCTATTGCACATGCTATGGGTCTACTTTGCTCACAGTAAGAAAAAAATAATAATGGGGTTTGGATTTGTTTTTTTGTTTTGTTTTGTTTTTTTGTTTTGTTTTTTTAAGAATTTCTGCCCAGGTGTGTTCCATTTCTTTTACACGGCAGAGTTTAATCTTGATTAAAAAAAAAAAAAAGCAACACATTTTAAAACACCCCCTTTTCCTACACGATGGTAAAGACATAGCCTCTGCTTTTGCTTTTCTTTCAGGGAGAAGGTGGAGATGGCTTAAACCGGGGGAAGAAAATTTGATTCTCCCACCCTCCCCTTCCCGTTCTCCTGAACCGTTTTAGTCGACATATGTTTGTTATCAGAGCGAGGTGCTGTGAACACAGCCATTTTCTTAGCAGCTTTCTCACTGTGTGCGCCCATCGTCCCACAAGGCACTGGTCCTCTCCCCTCGGGAAGTCATGAATAAGACTGGGAAGCTGCACGTCAGATCTTCCTCAATTAATCCACCATTAGCATGTTGGGGGGACCCGCTCCTGGCGGGTGAGCATCAGCGCTGGCCACTGGCCGCCGCCGACCCTCCCCAATTAGGCTGCTTAAAAAAAAAAAAAAGAAAGAAAGAAAAAAAAAGAACTCTTTTGCAGAGACCAAGCCTCCCTCCCGGCTGTCCGCGTTTTCCGTTTTCCTGCTTTCACGTTTGGGGAGAGTGGCAGGCGACAGATGGTGGGGATCAGATCGATGTGATTGCATTAGGGGACCCCCTCCCCTTCCCCACGCCGTTCTGGAAGCTCCGTCCGCGGAAGGCGATCGCCCGGGACTCCGCCGTGGACTCGGCCATGGACACGAGGACGCGGTCCTCTCCCGGGGCTTGTGAACGCCGGACCCGCGTGCACCCCGGGGGCAGGCGGCTCCCAGCGCCATCCCGGTCCCGCTGGAAACCTGGATGGAGACGGTAAGCGCTTCCGTTCGTTCGTTTGGGGCGGATCGGGGACCGTTACTTGGCTCAACCGGGAGCCCAGGCTCGGCGGAGGCGCGGGGTGTGGGAGGGTCGGAGCGGGCTGTGTTTACACGGATAAACGTGTTCTTTTTGTCTGCGAGAGAGCATTCGTCAGGGACGGTGTGCACAGTGTTCTTCCACGGATTGTACGAGGCGACTGCCCCGGCCCCCCCCCCCCCCATTTTCCCCTCTCCCCTGCGTTTCCCCCCTTTCTGCTGGAGAGGGAGGACGGGGGAGGGGGAGGGAGCGAAGGAGGGAGGGAGGCGGGGGGAGAGAGCAGCATTTCTGCATCCGCTTAATTGGCTTAGTTCCTCACACACGATGGCTCTGGTCGCGTTTCTTTATGTTATAATGTGGTCGCAAGTGACCACGCGTGAGGCTGGGATGGGGCTTCGGAGTGCGGGGGACAGGCGGGGTGGGACAGGAGGGGGACTGCTGGGCAGTCCGTCGCGGTGGCCTCCAGAGATCAAAAGATGCTGGAAGCCCCCCTCCGCCCCCCCACCTACCCCCTCTGCCCGAAAAACAGCCCCCCCCCCGGGATGGGGCGCCAGAGAAACGTGGGTTCTCAAAATCAGAGCGGGCAGGAGTGGAAGCACAAAAGGTACCGAGTGCGGACCCAGCCTCCCTCCGTGGATACCGCTCCGCCGCCGCAGGCTCCAGCTCGGTGTGCAGCAGCCAAGTGTAAGTTCATCAGCAAATGCCCCGCTGCTGGCGGCGCAGGGCTGCCTCCGGGCTCTGCTTCCGTGTGGAGGATGGAGAGGGGACAGGAGGGAGGGGGAGGTGGGAGAGGAGAGGAGAGGGGACCCCGGGGCTTAAGGAGGTTTGCTTTGGGTCTGCACCCAGCGGCGGGCAGTGGTCTGGGAGGCGATGGTGCTCTCTGCTCGGAAGTCAGGTGGAGGAGAGCGGGGCTGAGGCTGAGCCACTGAGGCTGAGCCGCCGCGGCCGGGCTGCGCTGTCCACCGGCGCAGGTGCTGAAGCGGGTGGACCGCGGGGTGGGTCGGCGAGGGCTGGTCCAAGCGACTCGGAGGGAAAGCAAGCATGCCGCCTGCCTTGTTGTCTAGTTTCTGACCCCGCGTGAGACTGTGGGTCAGCGTGTGTGTGTGTGTGTGTGTATGTGTGTGTCTGTTATTTCAATGGCGAGGAAGGCAAACTAAAGGCGATTTTCCTCAGAAAGCCTTGAAAAGCTGTGTGGGTATTTAGGCTGTGATTTGGAGATGCCATGTATTGTGTATGCATGCGTGTGTGTGTGTGTGTGTGTGTGTGTGTGTGTGTGTGTCTACGGCTTGATACCATCCCTTTTTAGTACAAAAGGAATATTCCATTTGCTAAACCAACATCTGCCTGGATAATGTTTCCCTTTGAATGTGAGTTGAGATTTAAATGGAGGAGTTTGGAGCAAATGGACACTTTGCTCACCGACTATTGCCTCACTTTCCCTCAGGGCTTTTGTTTCTAGGAGTTCAAGCTGGAGAGAACCTGTCAGCTTTCTGTGTGTGTGTGTGTGTGTGTGTGTGTGTATAGCATGCCTAGGGAGACGCTCCCCTTTATAGCTATGTTAGGTAACAGGACTCACTAATTTGTTTAATTGGCATTGGTCCTCTTGTGAAAGGTGTACTTAAGAGTCATCTGAAAATACTGCAAAATAGGTTCCTAATTGGGCGGCACTGCCTTTCTTTTGAGTTCTCTCGGGCAGCAGACCTTCTATGTGAAGCAACTGGTCGTCAAAAACCTAGGATTCATGTTGGTTTTACTCTGTGTAAGTAAAAGATCGGGGACATGCGGAGCTGGTGTGTCTGGAGAAATGATATATTAAAAAATAATGATAAGAGCCAGCCCAGCCTAAGTGCCCTAAATTGCAACCAGGTCAGTTAGCGATGAGTTGTGGTGGGGGGAGGACGCTGTTATATAATTACTCCTTGATGAAGAGCTGTTTGCACTTACATAATTTGAGGAATCATTATGTCTATGGCCATGCTGCCATGTCTCCTCCCTGTTCCGCTCACATGGCTGCACGTCCATGTACTGGAGAGTGTGGGGAGAACTTTCTAATGGACGTTGCACCTGCCCATTCTGTGTCATGAACAAAAAGCCCCCATTATCAGGATCCTCATGCCGGGTCCAAGACAAAGCTTTTCCACTAAGAACCATATTGACCCTCAAGGAATCACAGAGCCTCTCTCGGAAAGCCAGCGTTACAGTTGCCGTGGAAATGAGTTGTCATTGTTTATCTCTCTTACCGCGGGTGTTGTGAAGACATCTCAGGGGTTTTCTGTCCAGGTGTTCACAGAGCCGCAGAAGGTGGGCCAGGGAAGTACACTGACATCATGGGACTACAGAAACGGCGCCCAAATCATAAAAACTCCACCAGCTTGTCAAACTCAGAGAGTTCTGCTACTATGGGAAATGAGCTTTATTGTGTGCTCAAAGCTGTTTTTCCCTTTGAAAATCATGGTGTTGCATAGCTCCAAGGCCTTCCAGGGAGATATGTCCATTTGGGTGGATCTATAAGTATTTGATTTCAAGTAGTAAACAGAACCGGCGTTTATTTTCTGTGATCATGGGCTCCAGGAGCTGCATTTCCGAAAACACCCGGCTGGAAATGTCACCCATGCGTGACCCTATCTTTATCGGAGCCGCACTCCTCCTTCCAGCCGTCTAGGCAAATACATCTGTGGTGTGTGTGCGCGCTTAACTATGCGTGTCTCTTGCAGGGCGCCTCGCTGCCAGGATTCTCCATCAGAGCACCTGCGTGGGCTGGCCAAGTCGGAGGGGTGCCCAGCAGCGAGGGCAGAGGAAGGCTCTGGGGTGGCAGCAGGTAAGCGGTCCCACTCCCACCGCCTGTGGCTGGGCTGGGCGGACACCCTGCTCGCTCCTCTCCTCCCGCCTTAAGCGCTCCGTTTGTGATTTGTCTTTCAGAATCGGAACGCTAGCAGCCATTTGGATGTGGGCAGGACGCAGCCGCACAGAGCGCAGCTCCGGATCCTTGTTGAGGGGAATCGAGTTATGGATTATGGTCCGGGTCACGCTCAGCCCAGCCCAGCCAGGGGCGGGCTCAGCGGCAGCCAGAGTTGTGGTGGCGGCGGCGGCAGCAGCAGGAGCAGGAGCAGCGGCGGCGGTGGTGGCGGCGGCGGGTCCGACTCTCTTCGGTGACGGGTATTCTTGGGTGGATAATACGGATTACGTTGTTATTGCTTAAGAATACGCGTAGTCGAGGAGAGTACCAGCGCAGCGGTGGCGGCCGCCCCTCCTGGCCCACCAGCGAACCTCCAACGCCTGTGGTTGCCAAGGTAGCACTTTGGGATCTTGGTCTTTTACTGGGTGTTTGCTCTCTGGGTCGCGCGTGTTAGGCGATTGCCAGTCGCGTCTCATCAGGAAGGCTCTGTGAGCCGTGCCTTGGGGGCGCGGGCTGTGCCGTGGGTGCGTGCAGGGGGCGGGGGGCCAGCGGAGGGGGCCTGTCGGGGAGCCCGCGGGGGTGGGGGTGGGGCGGGGTGTGTCGGAGCCCCCTGCCCGCCAGCGTCCTCTCTGGGGTGCTGAGCGGTGCTGGGAGGGGCAGGTTCCCCGGGCCGGGCGAGCGCCTGGAACGGGGGATGTTGGAAAGGCTGTGAGCGCTTGGGTGGCGGCGCAAGTCAGGAGCTGGAGCTCCTCGGAGGGTCGCGGGGCGGGGGGGCGGGAGGGGGTTGGGAGAGGGGGGCCCCGCCTCCGCGGGAAGGGCGTGTCCGTGGGCAGAGGGGCCCCTGCGGCGGAGGAGCGCGTGACTTCTGGAATCGCAGGAGCCGGTGGCGCTCAAGCCCGACTTGGCTGCTGGTGGGGTGGGGCGGGGCCGGGGTCCCCGCGGAGGCTCCAGATTGGAAGTGCGGCGGCGGTCTTCCCAGGAACCCCGGTTTTCTCGGCGGATCCTTCGCGAAGTGGTGGAGGAACAGGCTGGGCACCAGATGAGTTGCGGTGTGGCCCGGGATTGGCACTTTCCCGACAGGGGCTGCGGCCCAGCAGGGGCTGCTCGTGGGACAGGTCCCCGAGCCGTGTGCCCTGCCTGCGCCCCGGGGCTGAGTCTCCAACATCGGCAAAGGGGCGAGAGGAAGAGGGAGCCGTCTCTCCTTCCACTTTCAGCTGTGGTGGGTTAGTTTCCAATGCTGACGGACGCCCAAACCCAACGGATGTGTCCCTTCTTAGCTGAGAGCAAGGAGCCATCCACGCAGCCCCTCCAGAGCTCCCAGGCGGGTGCCGGGTCCAGCGGGCGTGGCTGGAGTGGAGCCGCCCGGGATGGAGCTGGAGAGGGGACCCGCCCTGGCAGGCACCGCATGCGCGAGCCCAGGAGCCTCCAGCTCTCAGCCTTCCCGGGCGGCGAACCCCCAATCTGGCTCCTCGCCTTTCCTCTTCCCAGTGGAGGTGGCTCCGAAGGTGGGAGGAGAAAGGGCTGGGGACGAGAAGGCGCCCCTGGGTTCCAGGAGGCTCAGCCAGCACCTCCTGGGGCACCACATGGCCTTTCCTCCCTGCCTCGTGGCTGCCGGTTGCCCACGGGCCCTGAAGACAGTTCCTCAGAAGTCCAAGCTGCAGGAGAGCTTGAGGAACCTTCCCTTGAGGCGCTTCCAGACCAACTCTGAGCTGCGCTGAGCCCCAAACATGGTTTCCCTTTGGAGAACGGGGCCTTTCTCCGCGCGGGGTGCCTGGACCCCACTGGGTTCTGGTCCCCAAGGGCAGCTCTGAGCCCTGGAAATACCGAGGGGCTGTGCACCCAAGGAAGCAGGCAACTGGCCCAGCCTTCCTTCCCGGTTAAATAGAGGCTCATCTTCCTTCCAGTAGCTTGGATTCCCAGGGAGGAGTCCACCCTCACTCTGGCCGTTTCCATGCACGCACAGCGTGGGATTCCACTGTTGCCTCTCAGGGTGTCTACAGGGATGGACAGCTTTTGGCTCCGTGTGCTTGGGAAGGCGCGGGGGCCCTTTCTGGACATGCCTGGGGCGAGTCCATTTCCGAATCAGTTCAAGTCGGAGGAAGAACACGTGTGATCTTCGCACTGAGCGTTCTGCCTCGAGGGAGACTATGAAACGGTCCCTTCCACGCATGACTTTCTCTTTCCCTAGGGACCCCCCCGGCGGGTGACGGAGGGCTTCTAAATACACGCTTGTTCCTATTTGGCAACATTCAGTGTATCAACTGGTGGCATTGTTTTATTGGGAAATGGGAGAAGTAGAGAGAAGCTACATGACCTGGTAACGAGGTGATGACCTGACAGGCTCAGGTTGGCTGGTTGGCTAAGTTAGTGGGTGAGATGCAGGTGGACGGCAGAGAGTGCGCTGAGCTGGGGGTTCGGGGGGGCTTCTGAGAAGTGAACTGTGGCACCTTCCAGCCTTTGTTGAGAGAATAAGGAGGAGCTGTTTTAAACAGGCGGAGGCTGCTTCACGCCGCTGGCTGCCACGGGTACGTGGGCTTCTGATGCAGTTGCTTCCTCAGCGGACGCTGTGGGTTTTTAGAGTGGCTGCCTTGGAGAGGCCAGCGATGAAATCTCACCGTCACCAAAGCGTCGGTTCTGCGGTTCAAAGACTGAACGCATTGCTCTCTTTCCTTTGCAGAATTATTTCCTTATGAAAGTTTTCATTAGGTGTCAATCTGACTGAGTTGGTTCCTATTTAAATTTGAAAATGAAAAAAAAAATAGTTTTTACCACACTGGGCCTGTCTAGATAAGAAAAGGGGGGGGGGGGTAAAAAACAACCACCACCCTTAAAATTTATTAGGTAGAAACAACTGTAGTTGATTGTTATAAGGTAGCCTTTCCCCTCAGAAAATATGATTTTTAAATGACATCCCCCATTACCACAATCCATTTTGCCTGTACGTACTCAGACGCCACTGAAGAAGGAATGATGGAGGGCACTCTTCCCGTGAGATCCCGCGTGACTTTAAGAACTCATCACCGAGGGACTGGCTTCCAGTCGATGTACAAAATACCAGCACAGCATGCATACCTTTCCTAAAATTTGGTTTGCGCCACAAAGTGGACGGCGTTTTTTTTTTTACTTGAGAAAAGCATAGAGATTCCGCGTAGACCATTCATGTGACAGTCATGACGCATGATGGCAGGGAAGGGAGCACAGGTCTCACAATTGCTTTTGTTTGCCATGTTTACCTTCGTGAAGTCTGCCGAAGTCTTCACATTGTTACGGACACACTTTCCGGCTTAGGGTGGAAGGTTTTAGATTTCCCACGGAAGTTCATATGACGTCTATGAACACTCGAATTTATCCCAAGACATCCACTAGTAGGTGTAAGACACCATCTTGGTTGACAGTTGACTGCCGAGTCTCAGGTAAGGAGCTTGATGGAAACTGCGTCTTGAAAGAATTGGCTGGCTCTGCTGTGTGTGTGTCCGAGTCGTGTTCTCATAGTTTTGCTTGGAAGAGAACTGCAGGGAGTGGTGGTATTTAGGTTAAGGATCCATGAAGCATCATGACAACCTCTAAGGTGAACACAAAAAGGGAAATGTGTTGGGCAGATGATCCCCAAATGAACATTTCTAAATGCGTAATCATGTCCTGGGGCCAGGATGTCTCCACAGGTCCACTGTGAGCCCTAGAGGGGTGTGGTCCTTGGTGTCACCACCCCTGGAAGGGTGTGGTTCATGGTGTCACTGCCCAAGAAGGGTGTGGTTCATGGTGTCACTGCCCTGGAAGGGTGTGGTTCATGGTGTCACTGCCCTAGAGGGGTGTGGTCCTTGGTGTCACCACCCTGGAAGGGTGTGGTTCATGGTGTCACTGCCCTAGAGGGTGTGTTCCTTGGTGTCACTACCCCAGAAAGGTGTGGTCCTTGGTGTCACCACCCTGGAAGGGTGTGGTTCATGGTGTCACTGCCCTGGAAGGGTGTGGTTCATGGTATCACTGCCCCAGAAGGGTGTGGTCCTTGGTGTCACCACTCTGGAAGGGTGTGGTTCATGGTGTCACTGCCCTGGAAGGGTGTGGTTCATGGTGTCACTGCCCCAGAAGGGTGTGGTCCTTGGTGTCACCACCCTGGAAGGGTGTGGTTCATGGTGTCACTGCCCAAGAAGGGTGTGGTTCATGGTGTCACTGCCCTGGAAGGGTATGGTTCATGGTGTCACTGCCCTGGAAGGGTATGGTTCATGGTGTCATCATCCTAGAAGGGTGTGGTCCTTGGTGTCACTGCCCCAGGAGGATGTGGTTCATGGTGTCACTGCCCTGGAAGGGTGTGGTGGTTGGTATCACTGCCCCAGGAGGGTGTGGTTCATGGTGTCACTGCCCTGGAAGGGTGTGGTGGTTGGTATCACTGCCCCAGAAGGGTGTGGTTCATGGTGTCACTGCCCTGGAAGGGTGTGGTGGTTGGTGTCATCATCCTAGAAGGGTGTGGTCCTTTGTATCATTGCCCTGGAAGGGTGTGGTTCTTGGTGTCACCACTCTAGAAGGGTGTGGCCTTTGGTGTCACTGCCCTGGAAGGGTGTGGTTCTTGGTGTCACCACATGCCAATCTAAAACCAGAACAGACTGTCAGTGACTGTCCAGGCAAAAGGGAGCAATGATGAAGTAGAATTTTGATGGATGGAAAATTCCAAGACCCACGATATGATTTCTTTCTTATTATGTTCCACCTCAGTAATGGTAAATTTTCAAGCATAAACACAGACATGTTTTTCTGTGTAGGTGGAAGCACGGGCACACTGGGGGATGTTCGGTGTGTTTAGGACAACAAGCAGTAAGAACATAGAAGACAGTCTCACGCACGGTGATTATTCACCGGCTTTTCAATAATGTGGTTTCAGCTGCTGTTGCATCTCAGAGAAGACAAATGATGCTCCTGCTTTCACAACGCTAGGGTGGCGTAAACTGCACACTGACTGCCCTCACTATTTGAAAGAAAATTTATTTTTCTGGTCAGTATTTTAATTAAAAGAGAAAACATAAAGATGGAAATACAAAGGACTTCATTATTATTGTATTTAGCTATTTCCTTTAGTGCTTGGTTGCTATAAACACCTATGATCATAAATGTTAAATAGGTTTGAAACAAAGAGTTTGGTAGTTCAATTTTTAAAAATCTTTTGAGATTTTACTCCTACCTACTGCACTTTAAATCGTGACTTATAATTCTTAAATGTCAACCTACAAAACATTTTGCACGAGTATTTATTACAAGATTTTTACATGGAGAAAATATTTTAATTCATCCCAAAACAGTATAAACTAAAAAAAGGGCCATTATGAAATTTCAAATTTTCCCAAATATGCTTACTTGGGTTTTGTTGAGTGCAATTTGAAAACAGAGCCAGTGTGTTGCTAATTTATGTGTTATTTACACAACAGATAAGCGACTATCTAAATTTTTGAGGTCTGAGTTCTGTTGTATGTGGTTAATAATGAAAGCTAAATAAGACAATCTGATCTTCAAAGCCAACAAAAATGATTATACTATCTATACACGCGGAAAGACAACACTTTGCGCTGGCTGTGTTTGTGGAAATGCCCTTTGAGACTCAGTAAAAATCCACAGTATCTGAAAATGCATACACATGCCACCTAGAAACAAAGTTTTAAAAAATACTACGAATAAACTAGGAACTTTAAAACGTTCAAAGGATTTTAAATAAACTTAGTATATTTAATTTATTACGACATATAGATATGAAATCTACACTGAATCTTAATGAAATTTCAAACTAAAGAACACTTATATTGCTATAATTTATTTATAAATACTAAGTGTATTAATGTCATAATGCACTTTTTGAAAAAAGTTGATAAATTATATCACTATTGTGGCCAAAATGCATAATTTGAAAGTAGTATCTATTTTTAAACTTAAATAAAATGTGTGTTAATACACAGTCTCTAAAGACATTCTTTTTATAAATAATGATATAATTTAATTTGAAAACTGATAATTTTTTTTGCAATAGTGTTTTTGTTTGTTTGTTTTTTATTTTATTTTACCCAATACAGGAATGGAAATTATTTGTGGTCCATTTTTATCTCTGGAAGCAAATGTGGCAAATTTTAAGAATTGGTTTCAACAAGTCATAAGATAAACTCAATTTACTTAGTTGAGATAGTTTCTGTATTTCTCCTAAGTATTTCTTTCATTTTCAGACTTGACAAAGAAGAATGAATGAATCAATGCTATGGCTTATATTCTATCAGAAGCAGAGATATTAAAAGATCTTTTCCTTTATATAGAAATAGATTAGGATAAGGCTTACAAATATTCGGGATTGCATTGCCCATAACTGTAGGGGAATGAACTTAATGGTTACTTTATAGGCCTAGTTTTATGCACAATTCGTTTTCACGACTATTATTTTAAACAGACTGACAGTGCTTATCAGGACAAAGCACATTAGAGAACTGAGGTAGTTACACAGAACCTCAAATCTCATTTTCCCCTCGATTACAGGATCCTTAAGGGAAGAGAGTGTATTGCCTCTGGGAGGAAGAACTCTGGGTTGAACGCTAGGAAATCTGATTCTGAGCGCAGGTTCGGTTGTGAAGGGTGACAATGCACTAGTCACAGAGCCCGCCTGACTCTCAGGGTCCCCACCAGGCCCAGGAGGGCTGGGGTCCCAGCTTCTCCAGGCCCTTCTACTTCCATGGACTCCATTTCAAAGAAAGCCACCCCACCCCACTTTTTTTTTTTGGCCTGAATATTACTCTTTCTTTTATTTATTTTTTATTTAAAATATATTTATATTGATTTCTGAGAGGAAGGGAGATGGACAGGGAGATAGAAACATCCATGATGAGAAAGAACCACTGGTTGACTGCCTCCTGCACACCCTACACTAGGCCTGACACCTGGGCCTGTGCCCTGATGGAACCATGACCTCCCGGTTCAATGGTCAACGCTCAACCACTGAGCCATGCTGGCCGCGCAATACACACTTTCTTTTATATAGAGATGCTGTGAAAATCAATACCACAGTTAACAAAGCAGCTTTAAAATCTCTCACCTGTACACACCGACCTAGTTCATCTTTATAGCAACGAGGAAATGGGTCTTCAAGATTTTTACTTAAATTTTCAAAACACAAAACATCCCTTGGAAACATTTTTGTCACTTCTTCCCTCTTTGATTTTATTCTAAGTGTTAGGAGGAAAGGCGAAACCCAAAAGAATGACAAAGAGAGTCATACTAGTGGGTTACTGTGGGAATGCACGTGTGTTTCTGTATGTATTATATATGGGCACTCCTCCCCCAAACCATGGTTTACCTCGGAAACAGGCTAATGAGACTAAATCATGTTTAGACTCTTTTCAATGTCAATGTATGTGATTATAGTGGATAAAGAATAAACATCAGGCCTTTTAAAATGTTTATTCTGTGTATAAATGTTTATGCTACTAATTAGAAGTCTTAGAAGGAGGGGAAATTACTATTTTTTCCATTCTGTTAAAAAGAAAAGGACTAATATTGGTCCAGGATATTTATTGTTAAAATGGCATAACAACAGTATAGCCTTTTAAAATACCCCATCCAGTGTCTGGCATATGATAGGGGCTCAAAAATATTTAGTAATTATATCGTTTTAAGACATGTCAATACCCAATTTTATATGTTTTCATAGCTAATGTCCTGTTAAAAGTAGTTATTATATAAATTGGCTATTGAATTGCATCTATTTAAGTGTAATTTAATGTTAATATGAACTCTAATTCTCAAATTTGTTTACTAATAGTATCCTTATTATTTGTTAAGATAGAGAATCTATTTCCTCTGATTCTCAGCTATAAATCCTAAATAAATGAAAAATCTATGAAAACATTTATTTTAAGCTGGTATTGTTTTTGGAACTGCAAGTAACTACTTAATCTGGAATCATTTCATTCCATGGGAATTTTGATGTAGAAATAGTTATCTAGTGTATTTTATCTACTATTAAATCTATAAGTGTAAAAATTCATACATTTTTTAAACAAATGAGCAGTATAACTTTATCCAATACTCCCGTGAAAGATATATTTGCAAGATAAGGATCTGTGCAGTATTTTTGTCATTATTTACTTGTGAGGCAAGTTTAAATTATAAGCAAAATTAAACTATAATATTACCTGAGAGGAATATTCTCTCCAGAATATTCCAAGTATAGTCCATAAAATTTGACCTTTTAACCCCAAAAGAATGCACCCAGTAGCTAAAAATTGAAATAATAAGGTTTGTCAGCTATTGTTTTTTCAGATCATTTCAATAATGGGTCATCTACAGCTTCTCAGTGGACATGACACATTACGTGCATTTAAACTTTTAGAGAATAGGTTTAGTAAGAGTTCTATAAAGCTTTCAGAGCAATTGATTTCAAATGGGTTTCCGGTGGTAGAAGTGTGAGGGTGAGGAGCCATTTACTTTATGAAAATGTCTCCTAATTGTTTCTGCTGCCAGATGTGGCTGCAGCTTTGAGACCCTTTAATACTTTGCATGAGGACAGAGTCACCCCATGAGGTTCCGTACCCCAGACAAGCAGGGTTTTGTTCACTGCGGCCGCTCCATTAAAAGGCAGGGTTGACGTTAAATTTTTGAGACAGTTTCACAAGGCGCGCCGAGGATTTGTGCTGATAACGATTGAATCTGACAGGAGACAAGGGACAGTGATAGCGGGTAACAATGTTAAGGACGTGGACTGCAGCGGGGACCGCGCTGTCTTTGGTGATGTGTTAAAGACAATAATAAAATTCCTGGTAGCTATTTTATGGGCAGACCTAATAGTTCAGTACCAATACACATTGGGGGGGGGGGAGGAGCAATTTGGGGAAACTTGAGGAGACATCTTGTTCTTTGCACTGTGTCCCTGCCCCAGTTGTGATGGGACGCTGACGGTGTCGCATGTATGTAGTGTCTGTAGGGCAGGAATTCTCCCGTAGGGACTCAGAAGTTCTCTACAGAGGCAGAAAGGCATGCTCTACTATCAAGCTGTGAATCAATTCAGATAGGAATAATGTCTGTGTCACATGGGCCTGGCTTATAGGTAGACAAGGGAGAGAGGCGTAAAACCTGGATGTTTCGCAAGTCAAAGGACAGACCATCCAGCTGAAAAGACAGTCTCGTGGACAACTAAGCCTAAGGAGACAATCTTTTTATTGTTTTAATCATTTTTTTTTTCCTGCTGGAAAAGATTAGATATATTTGCATCTTTGCTTTAGCGTAAAGTCACCTAGAGGACTTGGTGTAAGACCGGATTAGCCATGATCCGCTATGGGAAATACGGACACATGGGGGAGAGTTTAGTTTTTCCTGTTCCCTGCAATCGATGCAGGGTAAGGCAGGAGGGCTATTTGCTCACTAGCCAATGGCCCAGCTAGAGAAGGCGGACGTGCCTGCTCTCCTCTGGCTTGGCCTTCGCATCCAACGGCACAGCATTTCCACTCGACCTTTTGTTTTCTTTGAATGGGATTATTTTCCAGTTTATTATCCACATGGAACACAACACCCCGCGGGTGTCAGATAAGCCCGCAGTGAATTCCTAGGATGTGCAGTTGTTATGATCACTTTCTATCTCGGACGCAGTTATTTGGTGTATGGCCCTGTTGCCATGTTTTATACATGAAATGCTCATGGCGCAGAGCACCTTACAGACACCCAGGTAACAGGTGGGACCCATTTCCCACGTCTCCTTGGGATGTTTTCTTTCCCGCACATCACACTAAGACTGCCGTGTTGGAGTTCTACTCCTGCTGGCGGCAGATATGAATGTATAGATTCCTCTCACCCTTCGGTAATTCATCCGATTTAACCTTTTTTCCAGCATTATACGCAGTATACAGATGTGAACACGCCAGCAGATGCCAAGGGTCGAC
This sequence comes from Murina feae, assembly GCA_004026665.1. Taxonomy (NCBI): domain Eukaryota; kingdom Metazoa; phylum Chordata; class Mammalia; order Chiroptera; family Vespertilionidae; genus Murina; species Murina feae. The sequence continues at coordinate 16,565 of PVJC01002426.1, read as the reverse complement.
CGTGTGCTTATACTTACATTTTTTTTTCAGTCTAGGAAAAACGTGAGTCAACCTAATATTAATGCAGAAATCATTCTAAAACAGAGTTCAAGGATTAGCTACACCTTTCCCCCTGAGGTGCACATCTTTCAGTCAAACAGGAACTCAATGTATTGTAACCTCAATGAAATCGACGCCACGGCATCGCTTCCAGATGAATATACTGGCCGCGAGACTGAAATGGCAACTGTTTGTCATGTGGTAGGTCCAATGGGACATTAGAAATAAGACCGACCCAGCAATGTCCTCACACCAAAGAACAGACGCAGATCACATGTCAGCATCCGGGGTGGGGCAATGAGAGGTGACAGCGGTGAGGACGCGAAACACAAAGTTTGTCCTTGTGTGATTAACCACTTATTACCTTATTCGCCATGTGGACAACCGCCAGCCTCCTTGTGCCTCACCCTGTACAAGTTCGAACTGTTTTTACTTCCTTTTTTTAAAATTACATTTCGATTTTTAAATATCCAAAGCTATCTTGTTGAATAAACAAAGACGGACTCACTCTCGGATTACAGCAGAGTCAAAATAAAGTTCTCGGTGCTACTAAGCCCTTTACCAAGACAGCTGTGTTCCTGAAAACTGCAAGGTGAGCAGTCACCGGTGCCTCTGAGTCACTGCCACGCTCACCACCGAGGGAGGGGAGGGTGCTGTCTCCCCCGGACGGCCACCCAGCTGATCCATCACAGACACGCGCTGCCTATCAGCGCTGGGCAGTGCTGGCTCCCACAGGGGCGGAGGGGGGATCTCTCCTCCAAAAGGGGGTGATGATGAGGATTTACAAATCCCTCAAGATTGGAAGATAGCTTTGGGCCATTTTATCCCCACTGTGAGGTGTTCCTTTTGTCATTAACTGTAACAATTATGCCCATTATTTTCCTCGAATTTTAAAGACAAGGTAAATATAAAATCTTGGAAGGATAGATGAAAGAGGTGACAGATTGGGGGGCGGGAGAGAGAGAGACGGAGATTGAGAGAGAGGGAGTCTAGTCTGGTCATTTTGGTGCTTAACTGAAGGTGACACAGTGGCAGAAATGAGCAAAATCATTGACGCTTTGTCCAAGGAGAGATGCTGGATGGGTTCACATAATTCGGCTGTAAACACGCGTGTGGAAGACAGACCCAGCGAATTAATGAAGCTTTGGTACGAGGTACAGAATGAAGCTGACAGTCATGAATGTGGCTGGAACCTGGGGAAGCTCATGCCGGGAAGGCGTCGCGGCTCAGCCCGAGGACGCGGTGGGTGGCTGGCTGGCACCAGCACCCAGCCTGGGGCTTGTCCACGTGGTAATTAGCAGCCAGTTTCTGGCTTCTCCGCCTGCCAGGCCTGGGCTGCGTGTGCAGCAGGGGGCCCTGGGGTGGGGGGAGAGGGGAAAACAGGGAGGGAACCCGAGCAGCCTTGCAATGCGCCGCCAGCATATGCCGCTGGCCCAGTGTTTACCTTGGCAAAGGTCTATTTAAAGACACCGAGCCGAGGTTTCCACAATATGCGAGGCTCACCATGGCAACCCACATGGCCAGCGTCTCCACGCACCTCGCCTTGACTGGGGATCAGGTCACAAAGGCCTACGTTGCCTTCTGCACAACGTGGTTCTGAACAGTGTGATGAGAAGCGTTAAAATCTGTTTGGGCAGCCGCTCTGAAACCCACTGCCCAGAAGGCCTTCGCCGAAGAGCCAGGTGATGCAAACCTGACGGGCCTTTCCTGTGGTACAGACGGACGGAAGTGCCCGCCTCGGTCCCACCAAGCAAGCATCCGATCGTCAGACCTAAGGGATCAATCAGCTCAACGTCGTCATCACGGATTTTCCATCCGAACAGGATCTGCAGCCCTTCTCGGGGTAGAGACGGCCTTGATACGCATTAGAAGCCACTGAGCACCCGACGGAACAGCAACCAGGCTGCCTTCTGGACCCACCGGGTTCAGGTTCACATGCAGGCCGTGCGCGCGTGCGCGCGGGGGGCATGTCACAGCTGTGCTGCAGGCAAGTAGCGTGTAGACTCTGAGTATTTACAGGAGAAGCACGACCTCCATCTATGTTGCGGCAAAAAGCAGAATGACACACTTTCCCTAAAGCGTCTCCGCGGTAAATTAATTTTCCCTTCCAGCCGACCAAGGCCAAGGTTGCCCGCCGTGGCCCACAGACACGTACCAATTCCCCCCTGACAAACGCCGGGAATCATCGCGGGGCTGCGCCTACGGCCACTTTCCGCTTTTGCCAACACACGAGGAGAGAGGAACGAGGACGCAGAGTGACGGACACGACAGCTTGACTTGCTGTAAATAAATAAGTAACGTCCCCACCTGGACCCCGCAGTGGCCACGCGACTGTTCCAGCAGGTGGGTTCTCACAGGGGCCAAGCAGTGGCCGTGTCGCCCTGGCCCTGCGGGCGGGAGCAGCGTTGCCCATCCGTGCTGGAGCGGGCACCGCTCTCTAACCCTCCTCCCGGGCACTGTGCAGGCTGGAGGGAGCCAGCCAGGCCATGCTCGGGCTCTCACCCACCCTCCTCTCGGCGTGGAGCCATTCTCCACGCTTGTGCCTCCTCACGGGTGAGATGCCTTACAGGCGGCCCCACAATGCACCTCCAGACGTGCCACCTGCTGCGAACGTTCAAGTCAACGCAACGGTCCCTTCCGTGGGCAGAGAGACAGCCCCTCTCCTGTTTGCTGTGGCCCAAGCAAAGGAGATTTGTGGGGGCAAGACTGTTGGCCTGGGAGGGGGGCACCTCCTTAGACCCTCAGACGGGGAGAGGGACCCAGCCCACGGGCCTCTACCTGTGTCTCAGAGACTCGGTTACCAGGGTGCCAGGGGCCCAGGCAGTAGTAACATGCTTCCTTCCACTTTTCTTTTTTTTTAAATGTTTTTACTGATCTCAGAGAGAAAGGGAGGGGGGAGGTAGGGAGGGAGAGAGAGAGAGAGAAACATCAATGATGAGAGAATCATGGATTGGCCGCCTCCTGCACGCCCCCTACTGGGGATGAAGCCCACAACCCAGGCCTGTGCCCTGATCAGGAATCGAACCCTGACCTCCTGGTTCATAGGTCTTCTTTCAACCACTGAGCCACGCCAGCCTGGCTCCCTTCATTATTCTATTTCTTCCTTCCCTTTGTTAAAAAGAAAAGTCTGGAGGGGGCTCCCGTTATTGACGTGCGATGCCTTTAGCCGTGTTCCCATTCCTTTTGTAAGAAAAACACCAGTTCAGCTGCATGCACACATCTGGGTTTGCTGGTTGTCGCCACTTCTCCCGACCACACCTCCCCTGTGCTGTGACTGTCCTCCCGGCAGGGAGGTCCCAGCTCGGTGAGTGGAGGAGGGGACCCTTCCTGACCCGTGGTCACTGAGCTTCCCGGCCTCCCGTCTGTAAGGGTGCCCTTGTCACTCAGTGGACACAGCGAATTCCTCCCGGATATTTCTGGGCACAATTCTCAGAACTGACAGGAGCTCAGATACCATCTGAGTTAATACACTCGGAGCAGAACTGAGATTAACGTTGGAGGGGACTGTGCCGGCCTCCTTAAGCCTCGGGAGTCCTAGTTCCGGCGTGTAATGCTCCTTCTCACAGCCACAAACAAGACGGGATCTGCCTCTCACCCTCTGGCTCACACTGCCGGCCACAGTGACCGTGTGTGTGTGTGTGTGTGTGTGCGCGCGCGCGCACGCGCTTGAAATATCTCTTTTATGTGCATACAAAGTCACATCTACATTATAAAAAACAAGAAAACATTTCTAAAAGTAGAGATAAGTGATGGTTGTAACGCCTGTAGCCCAGACCTGGGTGACACCGGCCATCTGGGCCCCGCGGATACATAGCAAGTTTTCTGCCACAACACCAGGATTTTAGACCTTCCATGTTCAAATGATGAACGTACCGAGGTCAAGCAGCCGGTACACTCACAAGAGCCAGGACGGCTTTCGGAAAAAGCCAGCAAGGGCCTACGAGGCGCGTACTCCTCATGAGAGATGGACGCGGGTCTTTCAGCATGTAATAAGCGCCTACTATGTGCCTGGCCTTCTTCTGGATGCTTGGCTCACGTCGCCATGCAAACATTCACCTCCCAATCCAGGGGGGAGTCTGCGGGGGGATCGAAAGGATGTAAGGAGGGCTCACTGGGTGCCGGGTGACGTGTCACATGCTGAATTGTGTAACAGCGGACATCGCTTCGCGCATCACTGCGGCCTGTGGTCAGCAGAAGGGACTCGGGCCTGACACAGATACAGCGCTGCTACGAAAATAAGCCCTTTCTAGAAAGGGGGGTCCTTTTCTCCTCTCCCCTTTAGAGTACAGAGCAAGGAAGCACACGACAGGAAAAGAACAAAGTGCCCGTTCTTTCACCCGTAGAGGACTGTGACTCGGCTCTGATCTCGAAGCCACTATGGCACCATTTGTACGAATCCACGTTTATGTCACCCTAAGAACGATGGTTAGCGTGCCCACGGGTATCACAAGCCGTGCTGGAGTCACTGGGACCCGGCCGTGAGTCCAGGTACCGCCCGAATCCGTTCACAGAGCAGGTCCCACGGTCGCTCACCATGTGGACAGCATGTCGATGGGCTTTAGGGAGGAAGGTGCTGTGGGGCGTGCTGCAGGCCAGGGGCCCTCCCTGGGAGCTCGTTAGGCAGGCAGGCTCTCGGGTGGCTGCTCAGCCCACTCGGTGCGCACGGTGGGGCCTCCTCGTCTACCTGGGAACAACGCGCCTGAGTTTGAGAACCACGGATTTCTACCGATTACCAAAAAATAAAAATCACACTTTAAGTCAGGTTCTAGGCAACACTGCCTCGAACGATATAGGCTGAGCTGTAGCTGTATAGTAGCAAGCTATTATTATTACAGAAGATACTTTATTTTATTATTGATTTTAAAGAGAGAGGGGCGAGAGACAAACGCCGATTTGTTGTTCCACTTATTTATGCATTCATTGGTTAATTCTGACACGTGCCCTCAGGAGGGATCGAACCTGCTATCTTGGCATATCAGGATGATGCTGTAACCAACTGAGCTCCCCAGCCAGGACCCACAAAATATATTTCATTTACTTATTATTTATTTTTTTACAAAATATATTTTAAATAAAAAACCAGGGCTTTACCTGACTGGCTAATTCTCTAACATTTGGGGAATATTTTAGGTTCCCAAACATTCCACTTTATTTGGAGTTCTAGTTATGTAGAACTCATGCAGTACTCTCATTCGTATTATATGATACTCTGAATAGGACCGTTATTGCTAATAGCTTTGTAGTTCTGATAATGTACATTGAATGGAATTTCTCCGGGTCTTAAACTCTTCTTTTAAGTTATTATGACTGTGGTAATTGAATAGCTGCCCACAGATCTTACTCTAGTATTCAGTTATGTCCTGGTTTAGACTCAAGGGAATCAGCTTCATATTATAAAGCTTTGAATCAGCCGGCCGGGGTGACTCCATGGTTGAGCATCAACCTATGAACCAGGAGGTCAGGGTTCAATTCCAGGTCAGGGCACAGGCCCTCTTCCCCCTTGCCCCCGTTGCGGGCTGGATCCCCAGTAGGAGGCATGTAGGAAGCAACTTGTCAATGATTATCTCTCATCATTGATGTTTCTATCTCTCCCTTTCTCTCTGAAATTATATATATATATCCCCTATTCAATAAAAGCCTAATATCAAATCGACCAAACGACAGAACAACTGTCGGCAGGGAGTGGGGCTGGCAAGTGGCTGGCACCAGGCCAGCCATCGCAGGTGCTAGCGGGCAGAGGGAGGGGCCGGCAATTAGGGGGGAGGAGGATGGTAGTGACTGGCAGCAACAGGGTGATGGGAGGCAGGGCTGGCCACTTGCTGGCCAGCACTGTCCCCTGGTTGCCTCCCACAGAAGGAGGTAACTGGCAGCAGTAGAGCAGTGATGGGGAGGGGGCGGGGTTGGCAGGTGGTGCTGTCCCCCTCACAGAGGGATGCCAGATTGCAGCTTAGGCCTGCTCCCTGCGGGAAGCCTAAGCTGTCAGTTGGCCGTCCCAGAGGGCTTCTGGACTGCAAGAGGCCAGGGTGAGGGAGCCCCCTGAGTGCTTGAATTTTCATGCACTAGACCTCTAGTTATGTAGAAATAATGCAGTACTCTCATTAGTATTATATGATACTCTTATTAGTACTGTTATTGCTATTAGCTTTGTAGTCAGAAAAAGAACTATAGATCACGCATGTGTGTGTGTGTGTGTGTGTGTGTGTGTGCGCCTGTCTTATGGCTCATCCTTAAAATGTTCTCACTCATCAGTTACACAAAACAATTTTCAGTTGCTCATGTAAAGTAATTCCCTCAACCAATTTCTTTGAGCATTTACCAAATAGTCCAGTATTACAGTAGCATAAAATAAATTTCCTAAGTATGTTTATTAGAACTATTTTTGATAAAAACTTACTTAGGACACAGATTATTATAATGGTTAAAAAAATGAATGGTTTTGGCTACATGATTTCATTCTATCCATTCTCATCATGTCCATTGGAGGCTGTTTCACAGAGCTGGTCAGACCAGAGCCTTTTACTCACACTGTCACGGACACACTAGAAATTCAAAGGCTGAAATGTTCACTACGGCGCTCTCAGCGCAGAGAGTTCCTTCTGGTTTATGCTTTAAATTAAAATTTAAAAGGACAACAGTCACGCCATATCATGTTGGAGTGTAAGGCCTAGAACAGGCCTGTGACCCATAAAAGCTGGCGTTTGTATTTTCCACAGAAAACAGTCTCGGGCCACCCGCGGTGCAGTGTGACTAACCGACTGGCAGGACTTGGGTTGTTCTCTCGGTCTAATGTCTTCTATTAACAAGACGCTGTCCTTGCGCTGGCCAGCATATGAGCGTAAGCACACTCATTCTAGGGTTGCATAAAATAGAATGAGGAACTAAAGCTACGACTTTTTAGTAAATACAACTTTTACTAATGTGTAGAGAGAGAAGGTGATGGCCTGTCAAAAAATTGCTAACAGCGTGTGTACCATTAAATAATACATTGCGTAGCATTTTCCTTTATAGTTTTAATGCACTGAGGGGTTCTGCAATGTTCTGTTTCCTCAACCACTGCCTTTTCATTGTGGCTCCTTTACTTGACAGAATAACAGAATGTTCCCTCCCTATAAAAACCATTCTGACAGCATGCATAGGCCTGCCCATCCGTTTAGGATGTGATCATGTTTCTTTTACGTGTTAGAGCAGATCAACACCGTCCACACTTACACTCAGTGTCATGCCCAGCCAGCGGGGCTCAGTGGTTGAGTGTCCACCTATGAGCTAGGAGGTCAGGGCTCAATTCCTGGTCAGGGCACAGGCCTGGGTTGTAGACTTGATCCCCAGTGTGGGCCATGCAGGAGGCAGCTGATCCATGATTCTCTCTCATCACTGATGTACCTCTTCCTCTCTCCCTTGCTCTCTAATATACATACACACACACACACACACATATATGTACACACACACATATATATATGTATATGTGTGTGTGTATGGCAAGATAACTGATGCACATGCAATTTCTTTAGAATGATTGACAAGAGATTTGTAAGAAATTCAAGTTATTCTTAAGCAAAAAAGCAAGTCCATTATTTTGACATTCACGTTTTAAGATTAAGCACTTCAGATTAACCAGAAAGGGAAATGAAATCACTTTAGCAGGCCCCCAGTTTGATGGGTTTATTATTTTTTTAAGTGTATCTTTATTGTTGAAAGCATTACAGATGTCCCCTGTGTTGTCCGGTGGTGGTTGTTTTTCCCATCGACCCCCTCCTCCCTGCACTGGCTCCTCCCAAGCCTTAGCCACACTATTATCTGTGTCCGTGGGCTATGCATATATGCATATAAATTCCCCAGTTAATCAGTTCATCTCTCCCCTAACCCTCCCACCCCCACCTTCCCTCTGAAATTCATCAGTCTGCTCCATGGTTCTGTGTCTCTGGATCTTTTGTTCATCAGTTTAGTTTGATGGATTTGGTTGTTCAATTAAATAGACACTAATTTAAAGGCCAGGACTTGAAGCCTCAAACAGAGGAGGTTGGCTGTGTGAAGGGTGTAAAGCCGGGTCCCACTAGTGAACATGCAGGCCAAGAAGACTCTGAGCACTCCGAAGGTCGGAGGCAGCTTCTCCTCTCGCGTTTTTACGACATGTTTCTGTTCATTATCGGTCCCCTTTTTAAGTTGTGTGGGGGGGCTCACAGGCACTCAGCTATTAGAGTGCTGGCATTCCACATGCTTTTAAAGCAACCAGTGTTACTGTCCATATTTTATAAAGGAAACGTCAGGGTGAAAAAAGTCCTGAATATTACATAACCTGCTGAAATCTTTCTCAAACAAGGACAGCAGTCCCCTCTTAGCCATGGCTTCAGTGTCCCCCCCCCCCCCCCCCCGCCACCCCCCATCAAGCACATCCTGGAAACATTAAATGGGGAATTCCAGAAATGAACAATTGATACATTTTAAATTACACTCGGTTCTGAGAAGCAGGATGAAGTCTTCCGCCCTCCTGATCTGCCCCCCCCCACTCCCCCACATGAACCGCCCCTTTGTCCCCATTTCCACGCTGAAGATGCTCCCTTCCCCTAAGTCACTAGATACTCACATTGCTGCTCAGAGCTACTGTCGCGATATCACAAGGCTTGTGTTCAAGTCCCCCTTCTTTTGCTTAATCATGGTCCCAAGCGCGGCCGGTGTGCCTGAGCAATTGAGCGTTGACTCAGGAACCAAGAGGTTGTGGGTTCAATTCCTGGTCAGGGCACATGCCTGGGTTGCAGGCTTCATCCCCAGTGAGGGGGAGGGGAGGAGGCGTGCAGCAGGAGGCAGCCAACTGATGAAGTTCCTCTCTCTCAGCAGTGTTTCCATCTCTCTATCCCTCTCCCTTCCTCTCTCTAAAAATCAGTAAAAACATTAAAAGAACAAATAAGTAAATAAAAGAATGGTCCCTGAGCCCATGAGGGGTGATGCAGGGGATCCGGGCAGGCCAGACAGAAGCTGTAAAGTGCTTCCAATAAGTGAAACAGTGAGTACAGGTGATATTTTCAACAATAAAGTTTTTTTTAAAAAATAGGTGAGTACAGTGCAATAAGGCAGTTAGAGAGAGAGTCCATTCCCATAACTTTTCTTACAGTCCATTGTAATGATTGCTCTGTTTTATTATGACTTCTTGCTGCTCATCTCTTACTGGGCTTGTTTATAAATCACACTGCACAGAGGGAAGGGTGTACAGGAAAACACAGAGCGCACAGGGCTCGGTAATATCTGGGGGTTCAGGTGTCCATTGGGGGCCTGTGAAACCGTCCTCTGGGTAAAGGGGGGACTGTACCCAGATGAGATTCTCAGCCACACCTCATTTGGCTCCTCGCAAGCCTCTGCTGCTGACAAGCTCATCGTCATGGGTTGAGACTTAATATACATTAGTATGTGAATAGCTGGGAAAGATCTCAGATGTGAGCATATTAATCACCAGCAATAAAACATTAATGGTTTAAGATCACTCTTCTAGGATGTTTGAAATGTTTTGCAAAGTGGACTTAGTCACAACTCCTGACCGTTTTATTTGCAGACTGCTACCTCATGCTCCTTAGAAGTTTTTCCGTAGCCTGTCAAAGCAGACCTGTGACGGAAATTTTAAAGTTACTCACCTAACAATGCATTATTTACGGTTTTAAACCGTAATTGTAAAATAATTAGGTTTAAAGTTTGTACTAAATTATATTCAACATAAAAAAACCTAAATATTTACTCCATTATAAATGACCACTCAAAAATGAATGACCAATTATGGTAGGAACAAAGATTTTTATTTATAAGAGGAAACGATTATAATTATAATTATACAGCAACTATACATCCATAAAGTAATTATTTAACAGAAATGCTGTTAATGTTTAGATACTGGTCTCTGGTGTACAAGTTCATAACCTTCTTCAATTATGAATTGCTTTTCTCTCCCGAAATTCTCCAATAATATTTCTAAAGCAAACATTTTTCTTTCACAAAGAAAACTTGACACGTTTGGCCACCGAGGACAAGATAATTGGGAGGAAGATACGAAGGCGCTAATGATGCTAAGAAGACACACAGCTATAGCCAGGTATCAGCTCAGGCCTGGCGTGAGCGCGCCGAAGCAGGGAGCGCCAGGGTCAGCTGCTGAGCGGATCGAAGTCTGCCCCTTCCCTTTCCTTCCTGTTCTTTTGTTTTTATATTTGCGGTCTTTAATGCCATGGCTGTAAATATCAGGCAAGACCATAATCTTAGCATTCACCTCCCATCATCTTAGATGGAGTCTGGAAACGGCCCAGTGCAGGAAGGCCTGCTTCCTAGGGTCCAAATGGATGGCTGCACATCATCGGCGGCACTGCCTGATGTTGATGCAATGATTCCTGAAACTGTGGGGCTGACATTTCCATGCAGAGATTTCCGTCAGATGCTAATAAAGCAGGGAAGGCTATTTGCTTTATTTTATTCTGTTACAAGACGTAATTTACTTTCTGTGGCTGGTCCCATAGGGCTACAAAATTAATTATTTTAGAAAAATACATTAATCTTTAATAAGATTTGAGTCCCTTTAGTAGTGTGTGTTTGGAATGACTCATGGATCATGAAATGCCATACACACAATCTATATGTTCAATTTATACTCTGTCTTTATGACGACAAGAGTCTCCCCAAGGCATCGAATTTCCACCTGGAGAGTCAGCTGCCCGCGGGAATTTACAGGGACAGCACATTTCAAATGTTATCCACAAATTCAGGAAGATGGAAGGAATCCTGCTTAGTGTGCAATGTGGACTCAGTTCCTGAGTGCCCCTTGCTCACGTATCCCCTTCCTTTCTTTTTGCTAGTGGCCACGTGGTCATATAGTTCCGCTGGGGGAGGATGAAAAAGCCTAGCAGTGCCCACTGTCAGCATAAAGCAAGGCGTTCTGAGCTCAGTGCTGCAAAATGGAAGCAGAATATTCACGGCAAAGAAGACTCAGCGTTCCGCTATCCTGTGTCACTGACGCTCAGAGGCATGGAGGTTTCTAGAATAGGCTGCACGGAGGGAATATGAGGGCTTTCTCTTTAAAACTTGGCGAAATGAGAACCCCGAGGCTCACAGACCACGGCGGCCCTCCCGCTGCCCCCGACCATGCCCGGTGGAGGACACCTGGGGGTGCAGGAGGCTCTCAGGGTCCAGATGCGTGAGCATTACGCACAGGAGTTGATTTTGTGATTTCACTGACATTGCAGCCTCCCAGGGAATGGGGGAGCACCGAGCCCCCGCCCTGCTGCTGGCCCTGAATTGGGGGATTCCTGCTGACGCTGAGCCTAGGTGCAAGCTGCGCTGAGGGCCATGTGCACAGCCTTTGCTTGTTTCCGGAAAGGATCCCGTGGCCAGGTATTGCTATGGACATTCTGTCAACGAGAAGACGGAGTTTCACAGGGAGGGTCACACCGCACAAGCCACACAGCCTATGAGCCCAAGAGCCTAAGCAACTTGAAAGTAAACCTTGTCCGTTTCTTCCCCCTACACAGCCCTTTCCATGTCTTGTGTTTTGGTTGACAATGTTACGGAGATCCCCTTTGCCCACCTCCACCCAGCCCCCCGCCACCCCCCTCCCGTTCCCTCTGACCGTCACCACACTGTGGTCTGTCCATGGGTTATGCATATATGATCTTTGGTGATGCCTTCACTGTCTTTCCTCCAGTTCCCCCATCCCACCTTGCTTCTGACAGCTGTCAGTCTGTCCCATGCTTCCATGCCTCTGGATCTTCTTTGTTCATCAGTGTATATTGTTCATGAGATTCCACGTATGAGTGAGATCATGTGACACCTGTCTCTCTCTGCCTGGCTTATTTTGCTCAGCATCACACTCTCCAGGTCCCTCCGTGCTGTCCCGGGGGGGAAGGGATCCTTCTTCTTTGCAGCTGCATAGTGTTCCATGGTGTGACTGCACCACAGCTTTTCTACCCACTCGCCTGCTGACGGGCACCTGGGCTGTTTCCAGATCTTGGCTATATTGTCAGTAATGCTGCTGTGAACACAGGGGTGGGAACATATATTCTTTATGACTGGTGTTTCGGGATTCTTGGGGTACATTCCCAGAAGTGTGTTCATTGGGTCAAAAGGCAGTTCCATTTTTAATTATTTGAGGAAACGCCATCGTTTTCCGCAGTAGCCGCACCCGTCTGCACTCCCACCAGCAGTGCCCAAGGGCGCCCTTTGCCATCTTCTTCAAACAATCCGTGAACGAGGGACATCCGAGAAGAACACATGTTCGGACGGAGCAGGCGTGGGCTCTGTCCCTGCCTCGGCCACTAGCCGCAGTGCGGTGGCCTCCCCTTCCGTCGCCCGGTGAGGTGCGAGCCCTAGCTCCAGCCTCGCGGTCACCTCAAAGAGGCCTATTTGTTTTTCGGAAAGAAAACTGGAAAGAGATCATTCACAGCAAAACGGCCGCCGAGCAGTATTTTTCTGGTGCTTCTCGGGCTCTCGTCTGATTTTGTGGCTTCAGCCGCAGAACAAGATCCTCGCTGGAAGTCCACGAGGAAGTCCTGTCCTGACCAGATCCGTGAAACCCAGAGAAAGATAGGAAACTGGCTTACTGTGGGTCAGGCTCCTGCAGAGTTTACATTCCACAGTTATGCATGTATGATGCTGCACGTGTAAAAACTTCCATGGATGTAGGGAAGCAAGGTGGGCACTGACGGTACGTGTGATGAAGCATAACAACACATGCATCGCTCTCCAAAGGCAACATGTTGGCTATAGTCATCTGAAACACCTGAGGCTACATCAAGAACTCTACACCTAAGTGCGTTTACCTACTATTTACGTGAATATTACCGACTTCAGCCTAGCCTCTCTAGGGACCTGTGACAAGCCGTGTGTGAAAACGGCCGGTAAACGATAAGCAAGCGACCCCTGAACATGGAATAAAAATTAACTGCAGACCCAGCGTGTTAGACGCAGATACATGCATTCCAAAAGCCCGTGCTTCTGCAGCGTGAGCTTCCCTCCTGTAGCTTCAGCGCGACGCATCCACACCACGCACGCAGTTCCCTAAACATCCTGTATTTTTCTTGGAACGCCAAACGTCGTTATATCCTATGTCAATTTTGCAAAATATAGCATAGTAAGCTGACACATTTTCCTTTGTTGAAATAGTCTTTTGTGAGTAAACTCTTTACAGATTTTTCTCACCATTCTCTCCCTTGCGAAAATCGACAAAAAATGTAAATGATGGCAAAGCGAAGGGAACCACCATTTCTCCCAGCGTTCAAGGCTGTGTCCTCAAAGTGCTGTTGCATCCAGACAGCCACGCTTCCCAATCTCTGTATGAGCAGCAAACCTTAGTAATTGTTCCACATAACTTGTCAGCACCTAGAACACCTTCTTAGAATGTATGATTTTTCACATGCGCACACACACACACACACAAATAGGTCACTTACAGCGATTTTGAACTAGTAAGAATTTGGGTTAATAACAATCAAAGTCTGGTTATGTTCAGCTCCACTCATTTCCGTGTGTAACATGTATTTACTGAGCCCCTACTATGTGCCAGGCGCTGTGCACAGCACTGGACCTATGTTGCTAAAAAAACACAGAGTCGACTCCGCCATGAAATTTCCAGCATGTTAAGCGAGATCGAAACACAGTTAAACCAGAGAGAGGAGAAATTACAAGTTGTGGGAACTCCCACAGAGGCAGTGGGCACTTTGAAGAGGTAGCAGGCCACTGGACAAAGCCCCCTTTGGGTGAGGCACAACAAGGTCCAGAAAGACGAAAATGACCCAACCTCTGATGGTGTGCGAAGGCCAGGCAGGACCCAGGTGCAGGGACACAGCAGACCATGGGAGGGGTCTTCCCGTGGCCCGGTCCTTCCGTTTCACTGATAAGCCTGGTTCTCAGGGGGGGAAACCCAACTCTGCACACAGGTTTGTTGGAGAGACAGGCATTTGTGAAAAACTAGTAATTTGAAAAAATAAATGACTCCTAAGGCACAGCTTTAAGAGTGGGGATCGATGAAGTACTTAGTACTTGAAATATTTTTTACAGGATATTATGTTTAAGAAACTGACATCTCAGAGCATTGATCTCTACTTGGATTTTCTGTTTATAGTGAGTCTATGAGAAAGACGAATGTGTTTTTATAGAATATAAAACTTTTCTCTGATAATTTCCTCTTTTGTCATTGGAGTAGTAACTGCTTCTCACTTACTAGTATTTCTTCTTATTCACCACGAATGCATCTGATTTCCAAAACAGACACAATATTTGGGGAAGACGGAAAACACTAAAAATTGTCAAAAACATCTGAAAATATTTTCATGTGAGCTATCATTTCAGAAAAAACTCAATGGATGGTCTCAAAGATTGATTTACTGAAGTATCCTGTTATTATGTTCTACATGAGTGCTAGTTAGAGGGTGTTTTGTATTTACATGGCACCACCAAAAATAAATGATATTTTAAAAACTATTAGAGAAGTTTCATGAAAACGGATGATCAATTTTCCATAAAAATGTATAATAACGGCATGACCTATCTACATCATGCCACCACAAGTTAATGAAAACGAGGGAAAAAATCAATTGACTCGGTTGGGACTTGCCTTTCTTATGACTATTCTGAAACGTGTTTGGGTCCAAATGCTCTTAATGGACTGGTACCAAGTGACAAGAACGAAGTACAGAGCTGGACCGGCTCACGGACTGTTTCTCTCCCCGCTGACGATGCTGCCAGGTGTGACATCCGTGAAACAAGCCAGGCCGTTTACAAAGCTTTCCCCTCGGGCTGGGGTAGGCCCCAGGCAGCCTTCCGATGATTTCCAACTGTTGCACTTCTCCTTTCAGTACAATCCTCAGACCCAGCTATCAGGTAAAAGCCATTTTAAGTCAATTCTGAAATTAATGTAGAGCTTGGTAGGGTGCGAACACACACCCCTCTTCTGAGCTCGAAAGTAACAGAGCCCACATTCACCCTGAAGACAGGAAATCCTAGAGCGAGGATTCTGCAAAATCTGAGGCTAGCACGAGTGTCTCAGGAAGCACGTTATAAAACCAACCAAACAAAAAAGACATGCGATGACCTAACTTGGAAGCCAAAGCTTGAAAGTCAAAGCTAAATTCGTGTCTCGTTCTCAAGGGCATAAAGGAAAGCTTTATCCACAACATGAACAGACGCCAGGTGAGATTCCAGCAAGGGAGCGCTGAGTGCAGGCGCTCTGCACACGCATTACACAGGTGAGGCCAACTGGAGTTCTACTCCAGTATCAGTTGGACTGTTGCGCTGGTCAAGGCTGTAGGCTAGCTCGACGTGTCCCGCTTACCCAGCTGAGGGCCCCGGCCATGCTTCCGGAACCCTCGTGTTAAAGGTGAAATAAAGCCGCCGGGCGTTCTGTACCAGATGTGCCGACAGTGGACCAGGAGAGCAAGGGAGTATTCACCTGGGTCCACCTGGTCAAGTGAGGGGGCTTGCTGTGGCTGCTTCCTTATGAATACCGTGTGTTCCACACCCCATTTAATTGTAATTATTGGTTCACATACATTCTTCCCCCTCACTGAGGGCTCCCCCAATACACAGTGATCCCCCCCCCAAATTTTCTGTTCTCTCCCCTGAATCTCTGGTAGCTCAGTAACTGGGAAAGGAAAGGATAAAGGAATGAATGGGAAGAGAGGCTGGGGAATATAACCAAGATACAACAGCAGTTAGTTAGAGAGCGGGGGGTGGGATAACCGCTTTTACCCCCTCCTGTTTATAATACCGTGGAGACTGGAGACTGCTGGGTGATAAGAAACAATGCATTCTGGGTACTCCAAAACGCGTGAAAGATTGGGCATGTGTTGGTGGGGAGGCAGGACAGGAAGGGACGAAGCAGGATGCCCTCCAGGCACGTGGATAGTCACAGGAGCATGAACCTCACACTCTCCTCCTGTCTCCAGATCACATCTCCCTACTTCCGTCTGGATCTGATTCCATTCCCTCAGATCGATCCTGACAATGCTGTGCGCCTGCCTCGTGGTGCTGTGGACATTCAATGCCACGCATTTCCTCATTCTAATAGTCGCCCTTCAAGGAACAAAGACGGTCCTCTGTCAGCATGCTGCTTTTCCTCCCCAGCGTCATCTCAGCGAGGACAGGAGGGTAAAAACAGAAACAGTGCTGGGAAACTCACACCCTCAGAGTAGCCGCCTGCTTCTCAGAAACTGAGGGAGGTGTTTCCTTCCCTCTTCCCTCCAGCTCATCTGGAAGATGTCACTGCAACAACCAAAGACTGTGATATTCCTCCGCATAACAGGTCTGATAGTTTTGTTACAGAAAAACCGGAGAAGAACCAAACAACACTTAGAGAGATGGAGTGACATTTATTACGCGCGGACCCAGAGGAAAATGTTTCTCAAATTCTGGGTGAAATTACACAGCAAGTTTCCTGTATTTATATGATTTGACCTTCTTTGTCTCCCAAATATGGTTTTTTCCGGTTCCCTTTGCAAGTTCTTAAAGGGCCCTATGTGCTAGGGCTTTGTGACCTCAACCAAAGGCTTGGCCTGATGCCAGCA
>PVJC01002425.1:23767-79556 GCA_004026665.1 Murina feae | reverse complement strand
CCTGCTTGGCGGCTCCCCAGGCCCTTTGGGGGGCACTGGGGAGCGGGAAAGCAAGCTCTTGGGGGCTGGGGGCCTGCT
The DNA here is from genome assembly GCA_004026665.1 of Murina feae. Lineage (NCBI taxonomy): Eukaryota > Metazoa > Chordata > Mammalia > Chiroptera > Vespertilionidae > Murina > Murina feae. Next base: position 79,478 of record PVJC01002425.1, on the reverse strand, counting down.
TGGTGGCTCCCCAGTTCCCTTCCGGGGATCAGGGAGCAGGAAAAGGCTGGCCTGACCACAAGGCAGGGTTTTCCCTGCTTTCTGGTGGCTGGAGAAAGATGGGCAGTAGGCAAGCTTGGGAGGCAGGCAGTACCCAGCCCTGGCCACAGCTCAAAAAAGAGAACAACATGCAGGGGAGGGCAAGAGTCTGAGAGATCAACACGGGGGGGTGCCTGCTCCAAGCCTCCACAGTGTGCCTGGGGGCAGGCCCCCAGCAGGTAAACACACACAGGAGGACTGCTCTGAGCCTCAGATGCAGCTGGGGGCAGGTCCCCAGTGGCGACACTGACAGACACACACACACACACACACATAAAAGACACCTGGCAGACTGGGGCCATCATAGGACATCCACTGGGGGTTCCAGACTATGAGAGGGGGCAGGCTGGGCTGAGGGACACCGCCCCCCTGCATGAATTTCGTGCACCGGGCCCCTAGTCTATATATATAAAAGAATAAGCAACCATCCAACCATCCAGTACCTATGAAACGCACTGACCACCAGGGGGTAGACGCTCAACACGGGAGCTGCAGAGCTGCAGTGACTTGACAGCAGCAGAACTTTGCAGAGTGCCCTCTCGTACTCCAGGACCCCTTTGGGAATGTCAGCTGGTTTTGGCTGGATCCCCGCAGGCCAAGCAGAGGGACCCCACTCACTCCCCAGACGCCTGAGACCGTGGGAGGCTGGTGGATGGCTCCAGACCATGTCTGGCCCATCTCACCCAGTCACACCCCACCTGCTACTTTCTCATTAATTTCTTTTCAATGTGCACAAATCCATGCACTGGATCACTAGTATATTGTATAACATCTCGGTTTCAAAATGAAATTCAACAGTGTGATGATTTCCAGAAAAGGGGTGCGTAAGAGGATATAGGAAGAATAAATGAGAATGGAAGAGAAATATTAAAAAAAAGTCAAGAAACCAAGATGGTGGCATAGTTAAACACCTGAAATTGCTGCCTAAAAGACAAAATGGATTATCACTCAGAACCACAGGAAGGCTGGCTGAGTGGAAATTCTACAACTAGAAGGAAAGAGAAAAGCACACTGAGACTCAGAGGAGGTGCGGAAGTAAAGGACAGAGGTATGGAGGTGCAAGCAGAAAGGGCTGGCAACTGAGGGCTGGTTGTCTTTTTTCATCGGGAGGGAGACACAAGCTCCCGCCGCTCTGAACTCCAGTTCTGGTCGAGTCTCTGGGGACCCTGACTCTATGGGGAGAAATTGGACTGTCTGGCATCGGGAGGAACTCGAGGGCGGCTTTCTCTCAGAGGTGCTTGCAGCCATTACCGAGGGACACTGAGAACTGGGGCCTCTTAGGGCTGGAATGAGGATCCGCCATAGCTGTCTGCTCTGCCCTGTTGATTCCCTGAGACCCTGCCCCACCCAAGCTGTGAGCAAAGGCTTTTGCATATGAAAGGCCTGGCCCTTTGCAATCTACAATTACCTAACAAACTGCAGCTGGGTCAGAGAGACTCAGAACATCCAAAAGAAGGCCCGAGACCCCACAGCAGCTTGCACTGTTTCACAGCTGGGCCTCATCTGGGCACCTCCAAACCCCAAACAAAAAAGAGAAATCTGCAGATCTCTCTATGGCTCCTGCTGGGTAGCCTCAGGAAAAGCCTAAATTAGCGCCTTCTTAGAGATCCAAGAGCAGTGTACCCAGTGGTCAGAGTGGGACCATCCAGATTACAACTCCTTGGATCCATAAGGGACACACTCAGGGGGCAGACTCAGTGGGCACCAAAGCCCCAGTGAAGCAAGTCTTGCCCCATAAGGGTGTCTCCAGCACAGAAGTTCTCCCACCATAGACACCGCTGATTCCCACAGCCAACTGGCCTGGATGGCAATTCCTCCCAGTGAAACCAACAGCAATCAAGGCTTAGCTACAACAAGACTGTGCACAAAGCTTACAAAGTGGTGCACCAAGAGTGTCCACCTCAGGTGATTGGGGAGGCTGAGCCACTGGGCCCAATAGGACACCTAGCACAGAAAGCCACTCTATCAACGCAGGGAAGCAGCCAAAATGAGGAGACAAAGAGACAGATCACAAATGACAGAAATGGAGGAAAGCAAACTACTAGATATAGAGTTTAAAACCATGGTTAAGGCTTTTCAAGAATTTTCTAGAGACTGCTGATAAATTTAGTGAGACCCTCAAGGATATGAAAAAGGACCAACTAGAAATTAAACATACACTGACTGAAATAAAGAATAATATACAGAGATCCAACAGCAGACTAGAGGATCGTAAGAATCAAGTCAAAGATTTGAAATATGAAGAAGCAAAAAACACCCAACTGGAAAAACAAAATGAAAAAAGAATCCAAAAATATGAAGATAGTGTAAGGAGCCTCTGGGACAACTTCAAGCATACCAACATCAGAATTATAGGGGTGCCAGAAGAAGAGAGAGAGAGCAAGATACTGAAAAGCTATTTGAAGAAATAATGACAGAAAACTTCCCCCACCTGGTGAAAGAAATAGACTTACAAGTCCAGGAAGCGCAGAGAACCCCAAACAAAAGGAATCCAAGGAGGACCACACCAACACTTATCATAATTAAAATGCCAAGGGCAAAAGACAAAGAGAGAATCTTAAAAGCAACAAGAAAAAAGCAGTCAGTTACCTACAAGGGAGCACCCATATGACTGTCAGCTGATTTCTCAACAGAACCTATGCAGGCCAGAAGGGAGTGGCAAGAAATATTCAAAGTGATGAATAGCAAGAACCTACACCCAAGATTACTCTACCCAGCAGAGCTATCATTCAGCATTGAAGGTCAGATAAAGAGCTTCACAGATAAGAAAAAGCTAAAGAAGTTCATCACGACTATTCTATGAAATGCTGAAAGGTATTCTTTAAGAGAAAGAAGAAAAAGGTAAAGATAAAAACTATGAACAATAAATACATGTATATCAACAAGTGAATCTAAAAATCAAGTGAATAAAAAACCTGAAGAACAGAATAAACTGGTGAATATAATAGAATCAGGGGCATAGAAAGAGTGGACTGACAATTGGGGGGGGGGAGGTGCGGGATGAGACTGGACAAAAACCTATGGATAAGGACAGTGGGGGAGTAAGGGCACAGGATGGGGTGGGAACCTGGTGGAGGGGAGCTATGGGGGGGGAGAGGAACAACTGCAATCTGAACAATAAAGATTTAATTTAAAAAGTCAATAAAATTCCATTAAAGTTAAAAAGACATGAAATCCAAATCTACCATTTTCTTAATTTTATAGGTTATCAGATAGTATCTTGAATACTTTATTATTAAGTATTATTTCCCAGTATATGCTGCTCCATGGAATTCTGCTTCCTCAAGAAAGTTAAGAGCTTGTTTCCAAAAACTGTATATATCTAAGAAAAAGGTATTATGGAAATATTTAAACTGAAACAGCCTTAGCCTAATGGGCCAGGGAATAAGAACAAGTTTTTAATTTAATCTAGATGGGGTCACCTAGATTTATATAGAGAGGGCCAAGTCCTAAAATTTGGTTTTTCAGATAAAAATTAAATCATTTTTATGTATTCATTGATCGCTTTTTTTATTTATTGTTGACAGTATCACAGATGTCCACCACTTTTCCCTCCTTTGCCCACTCTGCCCAGCCTGCTCATTAAGATTTTTTTAACCCTTACCCTCGTGACTCAATTGGTTGGAGTGTAGTCCCCATACACCAAAAGGTGACGAGTTCACTTCCCAATCAGGGCACATGCCCAGGTTGTGGGTTCGATCCCAGGTCTGGGCACTTGCCAGGAGCAACCAACTGATGCTTTTCTTCTCTCTCTCTCTCTCCCCCCCCCCTTCCTCTCTCTCAAATAAATAAAAACATATCCTCAAAAAAAATTTTTTTAAAAAGCACAAAACACCCTTATCTTCAAGTGAGGATTTTTTTTAATGATTTTTTTTAATAGTGATTACACATCGGAATAACATTTTGGAAATACTGTTAAATAAGATACGTATGAGTCACTAAAACTAATCTCACCTGTTTCTTTTCACTCTTTTATCACGGGAACCCTAATTTTAAATTATAGATGTGACTCTCGTTACATTTCTGTTGGACAGAGCTGCTGCCCCGCGTGAGCGAGTCCCGCTCAGCACCGCCGGGAGGTGAGCCGCCCTGATGAGTACCCGCCGGGGGTCGGGGAGTCGCGGGCCCTGTGTTTACACCTTCCCCACGGGTCACGCCGGGCGGGCGGGCACGTTAGCGCTCGGCCTCCGTGCCCTGGAGCGCGCGATGACCACAACAGCACCTGCCTCCCCCAATTCCGCACAGACCACAAGAGGGAAAGCTACGGAAAACAGGGATCAGGTACCGGCATGATTACTTATTCACAACGCGGGAGGCGCACACGCGTCGCCCGAGAATGTAGGGCGCGTGGCCGTTCCCGTGGACCCGTGCAGCCCTGGCGGCGCCGGCCGTGGCGCAGGCCGGGGAGAAGCCACGGGCTCGGGAGGCCGGACACTCGCTCCCCCACATGCTGGGGGGCTTAGGAAGGGAGGGGCGGGCGCCTGTGGCAGGTGAATGAACCCACGCCCCAACCCTTCCATCCCCGTGGCCCTCGCTGCACACACACTTCGCTGTGTCCCGCGTGCAAAGGGCAGAGGACGGCACCGGGGTTAAGTCACACCTGCCGCTTCGTGACACCTATTTTTTTTCCCCCGATAAAGACTCTAAAAGCTGAGAAAAATCAGGTAAAAGACACACTTCTACGCATGACTTGATTGATATCGGAAAACACCAAATTGTAGGACTTTTCCTTCCCTATAGATGAACTATTTGTTCTTAACTCCCTGGTCCATTAAGGCAGAGGCTGTTTCCGGTTTGGTTATTTCCAGGACACCTTTGTATGTTCTTGAGAAGTAAAATATAATACAGACATACAGGAAAAAGTGTGAACTTTCAAAGGGGAAAAAAAAAGCAAAATAACTAAACAGGGGCTCAGAGAGGCGCCTCGCTGCCCGCGCCGTCCGACAGCCCCGGGGCGGCGATGCGGCTGCGCCCCCGACCGTCCGCGCCCCTGACAGCGCCCCCCGCCCTGCGCGGCGGCTCCCGTTTTCGTGGCAGAAACCACCGAACAGGCGGCGGGTGCGGGGCGAAAAGGAAGCGCCCGCAGGAACTGAGGTCGGGACGGCGCGCTCCCGACCGGCTCCCCCGCGGCCCCGCCGCCCGCCGGGATGTCAACGCGGCCCCCGCCTCCCGGCCGGTCCCCGGGACCCGAGGAGGCCCACGTACCCTCGGAGGTGAGGCGAGTGAAGGGCTTCAGCAACTCCGCGAAGCTCAGCTGGTTGAGGCGAGCGAGCCGCTCGGCGTCGTCGCTGCACAGCGCGGCCACGCAGGGCACGAAGGAGTCCGGGATGAGCTCCTGCACCGACTGCACGCACTGGGCCATCGCTCCCGGCCGGCCCGCGGCTGCCGCAGCCCCGGCCGCCCGCCCGCCGGCCTAGCCCGGCCGGGCGGGGCCCCGCAGGGAAGCCTCGAGACCAAGCCAAGGACCAGACCCCGCCGTCGCGGCGCCCGGGGCCCACGCCGCCGGCCCCGCCCCGTCACCGTCGCTCCTCCGCGCTCGCCACGGCGGCTCACGTCCCACCCATGAGGCGGACACGCCGACCAGCTCCGGGGAACCCTTCCGACCGCGAAACCTCGGTCACTGCCCGACCGGAACCGCCATGTTCAGGCCGAACCCTGACCCACCGGCAGAACTAATCCCGACGGCCCCCGCGCCCGCCCCTCACGTGACGGCGTCAAAGGAGGCAGTGGGGGCGGGGAAAGAGCGGAGGAGACGGAAGTGGGGAGAGGCGGAAGCCGATTGGACGCTCGCACCGGAAGTAGAGTGGCGGCCGGCACCCTCCCGCGGGGCGGGGCGGGGGCGGGACTACGAGCGTAGTGGGCGGGGCCAGGGAGGGACGTAGGCGGTGTCTCGGCGGAGCCAGGCCCTGTGCTGGGGGTCCCTCGGCAGGCGCGCGCCGCGGATCCACTCTGTCCGAGTGGCGAAGGCGCCGCTCGCCTTCCACGCCCACGCGGCCCCTGTGGGACCGCACAGGCTCTCGGGGAAACTAGGTAAACGGCGTCCTGCTTGCTCGCCTCGCCCCACCCGGCCCTTCCCACGCTCCCCGTGCCCGGGCGAGGGCACCTGCTCGCTGGAGAGGGTGCTGCCCCTTCCTTCCCTCCCCCTCCCTCCCCCACACACTCACACCAGCCCGGGGCGTGGGGGGTGCCCTGGAGCACAGCCTGCCCTTTGGAAACACGCTGCCACGAATGTGAACACAGCAATATGCGCCCCTGCGTGCCCTGCAGTTAACGGGGGTGGAGGGGAAGCGCCCCACGGGCGCCTGCGGTTCTGCGGGTCGCAAGGGAAGGGTGTGCGTGCCTTGCTAAGGTCCGGGTCCGAGGCGGGCTCCGCAGCCGCTGCCTTCCGCCCCCTGCTCCGGCTCTTGCTTCCTAGCGACGCGGGTACGGGAAGCCAGCCTTGATGGAGCTGCGGGGTCCCTGACGGGCTTCCATCCCCGGCTTGCATGTTTACAGATGGCTCCTCTGGGTGGGTAGAAGGGCACGGGATGAATGTCACCGTGGCCTGACGCCATTGTCTGAATTGCCTCTGAATTATGAAAGTGTAAGGCAAGGAAAAATGCAATGTTCTATGGTGGTTTATGGTGCCTCGGTGTAAAGGAGGTTTCCCCAACATCAGTAGCGCAAATCATCGGATTGTTGGACCCCGTGAGGTTTGTGCTATGGTAGGAACGCAGGACAGGTGAGACATATGGCTTCCTTCTGTAAACTGAGGAATGGGAGATAGGAAAGGAGGTAATGTTGTGGCAGCTTTAGCCGCAGATCAATTATGAAAATACTAGGGACCCAGTGCACAAATTGAAAGGGCCTGTGGGCCTTGAGGCTGAGGCGGGCACAGGGGTGGGTCTCGGCCCATCCTGTGTGCCCCCCCCTCGCCCAGCCCCTCCTGCCGGCAGCCCCGCTCCCACCACTGCATGCATTGACAGTGGCAGCCCTGCTTGCACCTGCTGAGGGTGCAGCGATTGGGACTAGCACCAGCTGCCCCAGCCACCCCTTAGGAGCAAGGGGAGGTGGAGAATCCCTCCGGAGATGGGGCTGGCAGCAGGTGCAAGCAGCAGCTCCGCTGCTAGCAGTGAGTGTAAGCAGGAGGGGCTGCGGCACAGGGGAGCAAAGAATTTTCAGTAACCACCAGAGGCTCGCCCCAATGACAGTGACCGGCTCCCCTTGACCTGGCACCCCCACTCACCTGCTCCACCATCCTGTTGTGGCTGACACCCGGCATGTTCTGTGCACGCCCCCTGGTGGTCAGTGCATGTCATAGTGACTGTTCGCTTGTTCTGCTGTTTCGTCTATTTGCATATTAGCCTTTTATTATATAGGATAATACCTGCATGTTGAGGATATGGAAATTAATTTTCTTAAAATTATCCACGCCAGAGCACCTGTTGGAAATTTTTCTTGTGTCCCCAGGGGTACATAGGTCCCCTTTTGAAGACCTCTGATGTCATTCCCTTGCATTTTATAATGTAAGAATCTCATACTATTGAATATGATGAGTTAAAAGACATGTTTTTGGAAACAGGGTTCCTAAAGGCAAGCATACTACTTTATCTGGTACTCAATTCAAAAATTAAAAAGGCAATTTATTTTTTACACTAAAGATAAAACAAGCTGTATTACATTCTTTAAGAAGGATTTCCAAAGGCAATTTAGCTTAAATTTGTTTTCTTAAAATATAATTTACCCCTTTATAGTATACAATTCATTGGTTTTTAGTATAGTCAGAAAGTTGTACAACCATTACTACTGTCTAATTCCGGAACATTTTCATCACCACCAAAGAAACCTGATACCCACTCCCAGTCACTCTCCAGCCCACGCAACTTCTAGCTCCCGACAATCACTAATTTCCTGTCTGTAGATGTACTTATTCTGTGCATGTCATGTAAGTAGAATCGTACAACGTGTGACTTTTGTGTTTGAACCTTCATGTGTTCAGGGCTCCTCCATGTTGTAATCTGGATCAGTACTTCATTCCTTTTTCACGGCTGAGCTTAAATGATCTTCTGCTTTGACTTTACCATCTCCCAGCACATTCACACGCAGGCTTTTCAGTGAGTGATTCACGGTAAAAATCCATTTATTTCCCAGTTAATCTGAGGTGTGCATTTCCTCAGGTGCTGCTCTCATTAAAGGTGAAAGCTGAGTCACTGACACACTGGGAAACATGGACTGGTGGTGTAACAGCAAACTGTAGAAAGGGCACGCGACAATTTCCTCACATCACATTGGCTCCCGTGAGCCTATTGGTCACACCTATCTCCAGAGGAGACTGGGAAGCATGGGTTCTGAGGTCGTGTGGCTAATGAAGAGGAGGATGGATGTGGGGTGACAGCGCAGGGTCCCCAGCACACTGTAGTAAGAAGGAGGTACCCTGCGGAAGGTATTTGCATGGGGCCAAAGAGACCACACTGCTCTCGTTTCTCTGACTCCTCCAGACACTGGCTCTTTTTGCATCCCGTGTCCTCTGGACCGCTCTCTGTGTCCAGGAAAAACTCGGGGTTATGATTGGCGCGGCCTTGGCAATAGGCACAGCCTCAAGGCCAAGAGGACAGATTCTGTCACTAAAAGAAAAGAAGCTTGCTGGACTAAATAAGACAAGAAATTAAGGATCTGTTTTCCAAGTACTGAAGGTGAGTCACGCTCAGCTTGCTTCTTCACCAAAATGAAAGAATCCTATAGAACAGTGATTCTCAACCTTCCTCCTGCCTCGACCCTTTAATGCAGTTCCTCATGTTGTGGTGACCCTCAACCATAAAATTATTTTCGTTGCTACTTCATAACTGTAATGTTGTACTGTTATGAATCATAATGTAAATATCTGATACGCAGGATGCATTTAGGCGACCCCTGTGAGAGGTTCCTTCAACCCCCAAAGGGGTTGCAGCCCACAGGTTGAGAACCGCTGCTATAGAATGTCAGTGGGCTTAAGTGCTGTGTTAGCATATGATTTGTTTTATTTTGTACATACAATAAGACTGTTGGCTGCCGTGGTCAGTTTTAAACAACACAGACATTGAAATCAGAAGCATCTGGATTTAAAAGCGGTTCTACCCCTTGTGAATAAAAATAACGTCACCATTACTGATCTACACAGATCAAGCATGGTACTTTACATACATTGTCTACTACTTCTGTTTCCCACACAAACCCTGAAAAGCACGTGTCAGCAACTTTCAGATGTAGAAACGGAAGCGCAAAGCCGCTAATTAACTTGCCGAAAGATAGCATGGGAGCCATAAACGGCCAGCTTGGTGTTTTTTTTTGTTTGTTTTGTTTTTATTTTTTTTTATTTCATTGCTTAAAGTATTACAACAAGTGATAGATAAGTATTAACCCTGGAGGCTTGATCAGTAGGATAAATTGCTTTTCCATGTTTCCTTGCTTGGAAAGCACCCTCAGAAATTTTAGTTTGCAATAGTATGTATTATCTGTGACTTTTGACAAGTTATCTTTTCTGAACTTCGCTTTATCTGTAAGCTTAGAAAGTTGGGGCTCGAATATTTCTTGTGTTTGTTTCCATGTGAAGATCTGAGAATATAACATTCTTTCCACTATTATTAAATTTCACTTTGTTAACAGTAGGTGGTGCTATTGAGTACTGGCTTTACAACCCAATGAAAACAAGTCTAATTCCTGAATACAGAGTTTCAAAAGAGACACCTCCTCAGAGCATGGGAAGTGAGGGGGTGCCCAGGAAAGTTGCACGTTCAAGTTTGTTAACCTGGAAAATGTTTTGTTATGCTACTTTAAAACACTAAAAAAAATAATAAAGGTATATAATCTGCATATTGGCCCATACTTTATTTTATTTACTGTACTGGATGTTTTAAGACAATATTAACATTAATATTCTGATTACAAAAGATGACATCTGTTTCTCAATTATATTAATAATGAATCATAACCATAATTTTGCATTCTAAAGCCCATAATTCTATTTTATACTTATAGGTATTTAACCTCCATATAGAGCTTCCTCTAATTTAATCTGCAGCAAGTAAAAATATATATTTTCACTCATACTTCTAAGATGGGGGGAGGGTGCATGGAAATATTGAACATCTCAACCGCAAACAATTTTAAAAATATTTTATTTCTCAAGATAAAAATAAATTAGTCTAAAAATAAATACAGGCCAGCCAGCTTGGCTCAGTGGTTGAGAGTCAACCTATGAACCAGGTCAGGGTTCGATTCCCAGTCAAGGCACATGCCCAGGTTGCGGGCTCAGTCCCCAGTGTGGGGTGTGCAGGAGGCAGCCAATCAATGATTCTCTCTCATCATTGATGTTTCTATCTCTCCGTCTTCTTTTCTCTCTAAAATTAATAAAAATATTTTTTTAAATAAATAAATACAATTGCATGCCATATTGATTGCTATCACAGACCCATGATTTTCTGTTTAGGAAAAGTTACAATATTATTTTGTATGTGAGGAAACAATCCTAGAGAAGTAAAATAATTTTTCCAAAGGTTATAAGCCTACTTAGGCACACAACTAGTAAAAGCTTCCCAATTTCTTGACTTCAGTCTCAAGCACTTTTCATTATACTGTCTCAGTTTATATATTAACTACATTTGGGGGGGGCGGGTATTTCTTCTGATTTAAGAAATTACTTAGAGCAACAAATATCGTTTTAATGAATACTTCCTTTTTTTTAGGTGGGGGGAGAGGGAGAGAGAGAAAAAGAAACTGATTGCTTGGGTCCCATATGCATTCTGACCAGGGATTGAACCCACAACCCAGGTATGTGCCCTAACCAGGAATCAAACTGGTGACCTGGTGCATAGGATGACACTCAACCAACTGAGCAACACCAGCCAGGACTAATGAGTACTTCTTTATAAATATTTTTAAATCTAATACATTAAAAAATATTTTAGCTACATAAAAATAACAGGAATAGTTACAGCTGCTAATCAGTACCCAAAAGCTATTTACTTTATTTTTTTTAGCTAACTAGCTATGCAAGTTAAATATATATGTGTGTGTGTGTGTGTGTGTGTATGCAATTTGAAAAAAAAAAAAAAAGACCTAAACACATGGAATGACATCTCATGTTCATGGATCAGAAGACTTAACATCATTAAATGGGTATTATACTAAGTGAGTAAGTCAGAGAGGACAAATACCATATTATTTCACTTAAATGTGCAATAAAAAAACAAATCAAATAAAACAGAAACAGACTCATAGATACAAAAAACAAACTGAAGGTTGCCAGAGGGCAGGGAGGTGGGGGAATTGGTAAAATAAATAAATAAATAAATGGAGGAGGATAAGAGATACAAACCACCAATTATGAAAAATAAGTCATATGGATGTAATGCACAACATGGGAAAAATAGTCAACATGATCATAATAATTTTGTATGGTGACAGATGGTTACTAGAATTACTGTGGTGATCACATCATAAGGATATAAATGTCAAATCAAACTAATATAATATTATATGTCAAATATCCTATATAATAAAATCCTAACATGCAAATCGAACAGCGAACTCACCCGTTGCTATGATGCACACTGACCACCAGGGGGCAGACACTCAGTACACTCCCACAGGGGGAGCGCTATTCCGGCAGAAGCCAGGCTCACGGCTGGCGAGTGCAGTGGTGGTGGTGGTGGGAGCCTCTCCTGCCTCTGAGGCAGGCAGGTGGTAAGGAGAAGGGGTCCCGGACTGTAAGAAGGCGCAGGCCAGGCTGAAGCCTCTCCCTCCTTCAGTGCACAAATCTCATGCACCGGGCCTCTAGCATTTTAATAAACAAGAAAAATGAGTGAAGGATATAAAGAGAAAAATCAAAGTTTTACTTGGTGGATGAATAAACTAATGTCCCACTTCTGAAAAGAATTTGGTGGCATGTATGAAGAGCTACAGAAATGTCCATAGACCTCCATACAGTGATTCCACTAGGGAGAATGCATGTCATTTCATTTCATTCAACAAATATTTATTGACTACTTTTATATGTTAGGCATTGCTCTAAACTCTAGGGTTTAGAGCAGACCAACAAAAACCTGTCAATATCGGATGGATCATGACTGTTAGAGGTTTGAACCCTGTGTCGCTCTCCATGGTTCTGAACTGTACACACCCAACACGACCGTCTACTTTTCCCCAGAATTGTGAAGCAGAGCGGAGAAGAGAGAGTAGTAAGACAGAAATGTGGAACCCAGAGGAAGACAAATCATGGCAAAGGCACAGCCTCTTAGATTCAGGCAGGAAAAAAAAGGAGATTTCTTTTGAGATTATTTTCAAATAGTTTCAGCTGCAAAGTCCCACAGTAAAGGAAACAATGGAATGAAAAGGCAACATATGGAATGGGAGAAAATATTTTCAAATTTTATATTTGACAAAGGGTTAATCTCCAAAATATATAAGAACTACAACTCAATAGCAAAGAAACTAATAGGCTAAGCACTTGAATAGACATTTCTCAAAAAAATGCAAAAGATCAGTTGTCCTATGAAAAAAATGCTCAATATCACAAAATCAGCAGGAAATGTAAATCAATTGAGAGCATTTCACACCTGTCAGGATAGCTATTATCAGAAAAATAAAAGATAAATGTTGGCAGTGATGTACATTGTTGATGGGGATGCAAAATGGTGCAGCTACTGTATAAAACAGTATGGTGCCTGCCTGGTATGGCTCAGTTGGTTGGAGCATTATCTCTTGCACTATAGGGTCAGAGGTTCGATTCCCGGTCAGGACACAAGCCGGGGTTGCAGGCTCCATCTCCAGTAGCGTGTAAGAGGCAGCTGATCCGTGTTTTGCTCTGATATTGATGTTTCTCTCTTTCTCCCTCTCCTCCGCTCTAGAAATCAATTTTTTAAAGTCTCAAGTAAATAAAACAGTATGGAAGTTCCTCAAAAATTTTAAAATACAATTACCATATAATCCAACAATCCTACTTTGTGGAATTCCAAAGAATTCAAATCAGTATCTTGAAGAAATATTAGCATTTCAGTTTCATTACAGCACTATTCACTATAGCCAAGATGTGGAAACAACCTAAATGTCCATCAACAGAGAACTGGGTAAAGAAATTGTGGTCTATACATATAGTAGAATATGATTCAGTTTTCAAAAGGAGAAAATTATGGACAGTTCCCTTGGTGGTCCCAGATCTGTCTTTTGCTTCCACAGTGTTTGGACAGAATAGATCCAGGGACCCAGCCTCCAGCCACTCACTCTCCTGCGTCTTATCCAGCCTCCACCTTCAGAACCACCTCTGAGACCAGCCAACACACTGGGTTTTTTTCCTACCTTAACTCCTTATTACCAAACAACCATGAGCTCCCAAATTCCTCAGAATTATTCCATCCACGTGGGGGCTGCAGCCAACCACCTGGCCAACCTGCCTCTGTGGGCCTCACACCCACCTCTCTCTGGGCTTCTATTTCGACTATGATGATAGGGCTCTGGACGGCGTGGACCACTTCTTCCCCGAGTTGGCAGAGCAGAAGCACCAGGACACCCAGCATCTCTTAAAGATGCAAAACTAGCGTGGTGGCCGCATTCTCTTCCAGGATGTACAGGAGCCTCCCCAAGATCAGTGGGCAAAACTCAGGCCGCCATGAAGGCTGCCCTGGCCTTGGAGAGGAACTTGACCCAGGCCCTAGTGGACCTGCAGGCCCTGGTTTTGTCCTCACAGAGCTCAACTCCATGACTTCCCAGAGAACCACTTCCTGGGTGAGGAGGTGAAACTCATCAGGAAGATGGGTGACACCTGACCCACCTCCACAGCCTGCCAGCTCCCAGGCTGCACGAGTGTCTCTTTGAAAGGCTCCCCCCTCAAGCACGACGAGGAGTCTGTGGAGCCCAGAGGCCTTTGAAGGTCCCCTCTGCATCCCCTGGTGTCTTTTCTTATAAGGACACTAATTCTCTTGGATCAGGTCCTCACCCTTAAGACCCTACTTAACCTTAATTGCTTCCTTAAAGGCCCCATCTTCAAATATAGCTATACTAGGGGCCCAGTGCACAAAAATTTGTGCACTCGGGGGGGGGGGGGGGAGGTCCCTTAGCCTGGCCTGTGCCCTCTCATAGTCTGAAAGTGTAATTACTAAAAAAGGTCTAGGATCTGAATTTCTTTCCTGATATTTCAAATTACATGGTAGGGTTAAGGAAATGTTTGCTTAATTCTTAGGACTCCAAGTAGAAATCCTTGAATAATGACAGCTGGCACTCCCAGACCATTTACCAAAGGTTAGATGTCAGAGTGTTTGTTCTACATGTCAATTCATTGAAAATGCACAGCAACTCTAGTGAGAAGTGGGTACTGTCATTATCTCCACTTCACAGCTGAGGAAGCCAAGCCCAGAGAATTAACTGGCTCAGCCACAGCATCCACTGCAGTCAGTGGTGGAGTTAGAATCTAAATTCCAGCTGTCAAAAATATAAGTAAAAATAAAATAACTCCAGCTATCAGGCCTTGACTCCACCGTCTTGTCTATTACATGCTACGCCTCTGCTGTTGCCACTACTCTTTGTAATGTCATAGCTTGTACTTGTACTTTCTCCTCAATAAATACTTCCTGAATGGACCTGAATCAAATTATTTTTTAAATATATTTTTATTATTTCAGAGAGGAAGGGAGAGGGAGTGATAGAAACATCTAATCTAATAAAAGAGTAATATGCAAATTAACCATCACTCTGAGACACCTAAGCCACACACCCTAGCCAAGCCATGCCCCCAGCCAATCAAAGCAGCTATATGCAGATTAACCCAGCTAAGATGGTGGCCAGCAGCCACGGAGCTAGAGCAAACAGGAGGCTTCCATTAGGCCAGCTGGGCCTCTGCTCAAGGCAACAATGTTTCAATTATAGAAGCCACAGAGCTGAAGCACACAGGAGGCTTCAGTGCCTGCCTAGGCCTCCGCTCAAGGTAACAAAGTTTCAATTATAGAAGATAAATAAACCCCAGAAACCTGCTTCCAGCCAGCCTTGCTGGGACATTGGGTCAATGGGAGCTGTGGGCAGCCTGAAAAGGGCCCTCAGCCCCTCACCCAGGCTGGCCAGATACCCCAGTAGGGACCCAAACCCTGAAGGGACTGTGGGCAGCCTAAAAACGGCCCTCAGCTCCTCACCCAGGCTGGCCACACCCCCATGGGGTGAGGGTCCCCACTGGGGGCTTGGCCAGCCTGCAAACAATCATCAGCCCCTCATCCAGGCTGGCCAGGCATGCCAGCAGGTGGACATCCCCTGAGGGGTCCCAGACTGCAAGTGGGCACAGGTTGGGCTGAGGGACCCCCCGAGTACACAGATTTTTGTGCACCGGGCCCCTAGTCAATGATAAGAGAGAATCATTGATCCGCTGCTGTGCCCTAACTGGGAATCAAACCTTGACCTCCTGATTCATAGGTCAATGCTCAACCACTGAGCCATGCTGGCTGGGCTGAATCAAATTCTTAATGTTGCACTTGAGAAATACTAGAATTGACCTTTTCTGAGAAGTAGCACAGGTATAAAAAATATTAATTTGAAAAAATAGTGCTCAACATTTCTGCTTCAGTTTGAGGATTCATTGGCACAAGTCCTAAAACGAGAAGATTTATTAAAATAAACCAGAATAAACTTATGAAATGCATCTTGGACCTGCTGTTCATGCTTTTGAGCAGTCGTATCAATTACCTGGTCAGATTTCCCTCTGGACAATAAACATGCCCCACAAAAAGTACTCTCACCGCCCAAGCTACACAGCTGGGTGAAATGCGAATATGGGAAATGATCTTTGTATTGGTTACTGCAAAGATAAAACACAGAGGTCACCGCTGGTACCCACCACACTCGCTGGCCTTACATTGGGTACCCAGAACCTGGTGTTTTGGACTCTGAACATTTCAAGACTATTTTAAAGTTTTTACAATGTTCTGTTTGGTCGCATAACATGTGAACGAACTTTGACAAATATAAGATAGTATTCAAATACGAAGTCGCGTTTTTTTAAACTATCGTCAGAATCTGTAGGCTTCTCTATTCTTCAACACCGATGGACTGACATCTGAGAGTATGCGCTTCTCCTGCCATGCAGCTGAGTGCCCCTGGAAAGGGAGGGAGGAAGGAGACTTACTCTTCCCGCTGTCTCCCAGCAGCAGCCTCCTAGGGCATAGCCTCAGCTGCTCTGCTGACAGCTGGGACCACTTCCCAAACTGACACTGCTGGCCCTCCTCCCCCTCTTTCCCCCCTCCCCTACCTGTATGCATGGGCTTCGCCCTGACCTCCATACCCCGTCCACCACAGAGCAATGCATCAATGAGTGATGCTTTGTGAGACGCTGTCCCCACACACAGGATGTGACCACGGGGGATGTGATCTGCATCCCAGTGCTGATCATCAGCGCTTCCTGGGACGATTCTCTGACCATTGATAAGTTTCCCTCCAGAAAACCGCAGGCTAGTGGAGCTCCCTCTATTTCATTTTATGTATTTACTTCTCTTTATTGATTAAGGTATTGCATATGTGTCCTTATCCCCCCATTGTCCCCTCACCCCCCTCCACTCATGCCCTCACCCCCCATGGTGTCTGTGTCCATTGGTTAAGCTTATATGCATGCACACAAGTCCTTTGGGAGATCTCTCCCATTTACCCCCACCCTCCCCTACCTTCCCTCTGAGGTTTGACAGTCTGGTCTGATCGATGCTTCTCTGTCTCTGAATCTGCTCTTGTTCCTCAGTTTATGTTGTTCATTATATTTCACAAATGAGTGAGATCATGTGATATTTATCTTTCTCGGACTGGCTTATTTCGGAGCTCACTCTCTTTTAAGAAAATACTTGAGCAATCTCAGTTTTTGGAAAGCTGGAAGGCCCTGTGTCTGACCCTGCAACTTATTCATGTCTTCAAGTTATGTCCTTGAGGTCATAATCCGAGAGAGTTTATAATGCTAGTGTTTGGAAACATACATCAGAGCGATGAATGACATCAGGCATAACTGCAGTGAGGTTAGGGCCGAGAGAGACGGTTCCAATGAAGACTTCAGTTCCGTATCAGATTGTACCAGCTACAGTTTTCACGTGGATTGTAGAATTATACAATGTGATGCTAATTTTTCATCCAACTCTGGGTTTCCCATTGACCAAAAGGCTAGATGGGACATAATATTCAAAACAGAAGCAGAAGCGACCCCGTTGCAGCCAGGCAATAGCCCAGCCTGTGCTCATTTCCCTCTGTGATCAAGTACTAGTACTAGCGCCAAAGCAAAGGCTAAGCTGCACCTGGGGTTGAGCTCAGCCGGGGCTCTGCATAGCTTCAACCTTCTACCTGCGTTTTGCTTTCCAGAGCAACAAATAAGAACGCTGCCTACGTTTACATATTGGAAGAGCGCTACCTAGCCATTGTGTGCCTTCATCACCTGCTCTTCTCCGGTCTGAAAATACACACGATCTTCGGCAGTTCCATTTCTGCACGGTTTAAGGTCCCTCTCCATTTATTCCTCACTTCTCGGAGGAGACTTTCATTTGTCTGTGTTCCTCTCGAAGTGCGGTGCTTAGAGCTGGACACAGTGTTCCAGATGTGATCCGACCAGTACACAGTACAATGCAGCTATTGTCTCCCATCATCTGGAGAGGACTTTTGGGGGTCACTTAACAAATAGAAATTTAGAAAACAAACCAAAAAAAAACAAGTTTGACAGTGACCGCCATGTATGTAGCAGACATCCAAAAATATGCCTGCATGTTGTCAAATAGAAGCCACTATGTGTTGCTTGTTCCTTTTTTTTTGTTGTTGTTTTTGTTGGTGTGTGTTTTTAAGAACACTTACAGAATATACGGTTAAAGGTTTATGGGACATTTAATTTTGTATCCACCCTCTCAGTATATTTGAATTTATCTTTGAATTTAGGAAAAATGGGTAGTTTACCCTTTTTCAGGAATAATTGCATTAACATCAGTGACTACTTTAATTTAACTCCATTTTCAAGCTGTCTGTCAGCTGCTCAGAAGTGATTCTTGCCTCAACAAGAATGGCACCAGAGAGGATTAGTCAGAGCATGAATACAACCCTGCCCTTGGCCAGCCACTCACGGATATCTTGGCTCTTATCCAAGAGAACGAGAAACTGGAAACTGACACCATCTATTTTCCAATATGAACATCGCTCACATTTCTTTTCTGAGCAGAGTAGATGCTTCCGTGGGACGAAGGCATGTTTTCTGGAGTCACGACAGTAACCAGGTACAAGACTACCCCGATCAAAACCCTCTTGCGCCGAGATCAGAGTTTGGAATCACCATTTTGTCCAAGCTGGTGACTGCTGGGGACAGGATGCAAATGTTGTTGGTTCCCCATCATCTCGCCAGCAGTGGATACGATGCCTGGCAAGGAGAGAACATTTTTTCAGGATCGCTTTAAAGTCAAGAACATCCGATTAAAGACCCAAATACTGATGCAGGACGGGACCTCCCAAATCAGTGTCCAACCTCTGTATTGCAGACATGGGCACTGGAGCCCCGGAAGAGTGAAGTAACTTGTCCAGCATTACAGTATCTCAGTCTAGTTAGTTACCAAGTCATCCCTAGATGTTAAAACTTAACCCGGAGCTGCAGAAGGAAGTGTCCAGGGCAGCCCCCAGGGTCTCCCACTCTGGCCCCAGGTAGGTCACCTCACTTAGCTGCCTGGATTGGAGGAAGCTTGAAAAGAGGTCTTGGCCACTGACCTGGAAGAAACCCCAGGCTTTAAATGAATGATCAAAAGCAAGGCAGGGTGAGCAGCTGGGTCCTGAGACCCGATGGAGAGGGAACGTGCTGTTTCCTGAGTGTCCGGGGCCTACACGTCTCTCCATGTCCATACCACAATCCCCTCGGTGGTAATCTGGGTTGGACTGAAGTGGATCAGACTCAGGGACAGGAGTTGGCACTCAGAGCCAGGACTCCCGGGCGGAACTCAGAGGCCACACCGCGCAGGGGCTGGAGAAGGGCCACAGGTGTTGTCTCTGGAATAGAGAGGAGGCCCTGCAGCCCATCTTCGGGAAATGTTTCGTTAAACAGTATTCTGCACTGCAAGATTTTGAAGGTTTTTAATATACTAATGGGAGTTTTGAACCTCCCAAAGGCATAGGGGTCCATAGAGCCGGCCAAATGTACTTGACCACTATTCGATCAACTGAACAAGGAGGCTGGTGGACAGGTGACTCTGACCCTGTGGGCCCACTAAGCAAACCAAATCCCAGCTTGTAAATGCCTCAGAGTGAGGAAACCAAACCTAAGGACAATCAATTACACACAGCCACCTGGGCTTGCAGCTGCAGCCAGCCAGTTTCCTCTTCACGCCACACTTTCTCGGTACGAGTCTTCCTCAGCTCCTGCCCCATGAGCGCTCTTATCTGTTTCCAGCACTGCCCTGTTGCAATCGATTTTTGCTAAAAACCAAACAAACAAACCCTTCCACTGTTCCATATGCCTCAGTTATCTTTAACACCACAATCCTCCTACATTTTATGAGGATTTAAAGGACTTGTTTTCCCAAAGAGGACACTTGGACACAGCGTTTTTCCAATTTGTTTTTGCCGTGACTTCAGTTAAGGATATAATTCCTATCAGAAACCAGTCCACATGTACTTGTCAAACGGAAAAAAAATGTCTCCTAAAACAATACTTACCTTTTCTGTATGTGCTGCCCGTATTTTCCATCGCACCTCCCTTCTCTTCTAACGTATGCTGCGTTTCAAACCCGCCCCGCTGATTTCACAACCTACCCACAGGTCGCAGCGCAAAATTGCAAAACACTGCAAATCCTATCTCTCCAGTCTTCCTTTCACCCGTAAGCTGGGCAACATTATTGACAGGACCTAAGGTCCACCTAGGGTGAATGCCAATAACAGAGCGGGGTTCAATAGCCCTCAGCTATGTTCCTGCTGTCACATTGGAGCTACCTGGCAGGAAGCCTGGTTGAGAAAGCCTGGAGACAGTGATCACAGCCATCAGTGAGGTCTCTGCGAGATACCTTCTGACCCATGAAGTGAAAAAGGGGAGCCAGAACTCATTATGTTAGAATACATTATTCTAACCTAACGGATATGCTGTTAAGAATGATGTGCTCATTTGCAATAATCTGGAAGATCTGTGGTTGAAGGAATAAAGCAAGATGTACAGTGTTGTGTATAGCATGCTCCCATCTGTGCACAAATGGGGGGTCCTATACACATTTATATGCTTGGTACGCATAGAACATCTCTGGGATATAAATTAGTCCCAGTGGTGTGTCATTGGTTGCAGCTGCTGTGAGGTGCACTTTATTTTTCACTGTTTATCCTTTTATATTATTTGAATGTGTTACCATGAACACATATTACTTTTTCAAAAACAACGATATATACTACTAAATGGATAAATAAGCATATTTTTTATGAGAGGTGTAAAAATCTGAAAAACCAAGAGACTCGCAGTGCTTGGTTTTGTAAATCACTGCTAGTGACTACACCTGCAAGAAATAAAATGGTCAACGTTCAATCTTGAAGACACAGGTATGTGCTATGGTGACCGCTAGACATTCTGTTTCTTTCATGGGACTTTGGACCTTATCGACAAGAACCATCTATGCCTTGGGGGGGTGTGTTCTCTATTCTACCTCTTCCCCGATGTATGGTTTTTTTTTTTAAAAAATACAGGAAGGGGGTTCCAGATGTGTTTTCTCAGGATGATTCAGGTTTCCTGTTCCACCTGCAACTGAGTAGAAATGCCAGTGGCACCGTGAAAAGCAGAAACAATAGGAACGCCCTGAGAGGGGCAAGACTCCTACAGGAGCAGCAAAGGAGGATGACCAACCAATGGGTAATTCAAGGGACTGCAGCACCGTTTCTCCAACTTCAGCACTGATAGGAATTACCAGGGATACGCAGTGGTTCTCAAACTTCATAAGTTTCTCAAAAAGTGGTTCTCAAACATCTTCAAACTTGATAAGAATTCCAGAGATACTGCTTAAAAATTTAGCCTCCGGAGTCCTGCCCCCAGAGATTCTGATACAGTGGATCTTATAAAAATTCTCTTTTCTGAACCTTCCGGGATTAGTCTCAAGTAAAGTGGAATGTGACAATCTCATTGAGAAACACACACACACACACACACACACACAATAAAAAACCAAAGGCCATTTCCGCTATACATATCACCAACACAAGGACTGCATATGTAAGAAAAAGGTCTATTCTCCTCAAGTTTTTCACCCCTAATGCAGATTTTCTTTAGTGAGTTAATATGAAGAACAATGCCTGCACAGAATACAGGTTTAATAAGTGTAAACTATTCTTATGTTTTTTTTTTTAAAAAAAAAGATACATAAAAGAACAGTTGTTAGCCCTAACCGGTTTGGCTCAGTGGATAGAGCGTCGGCCTGCGGACTGAAGGGTCCCAGGTTTGATTCAGGTCAAGGGCATGTACCTTGGCTGTGGGCACATCCCCAGTAGGGAGTGTGCAGGAGGCAGCTGATCGATGTTTCTCTCTCAGTGATGTTTCTAACTCTCTATCCCTCTCCCTTCCTCTCTGTAAATAATCAATAAAATATATATATTTTTAAAAAGAACAGTTGTTATATAGACGAACCAACTCTATAAATGACACAGAGATGGGTTGTAGCAACTCCTATGAGGAGAAATATTTCTTTATAACTTAGAGTTCTGGGTATGAAAATGCTAGTTTTCCAGACGATGAGCCAAGTAAATACTTGAGAGGCTGTACAGGATCCAAACAGCTTTTTAAACGAATGCTGGGGTCCTGTTCAAAGCATGTGTGAAGGAAATGTCCACTTGGTTTCAAACTTGTCATTGGCGGCACGTTACAAGCAATAACATTATTAAAAGTACATCTGCACAAACACGTAAATGTCCCTATGACTCTTTGCCTTACTTCATCTGCACAGATTGTTTTCCATTTTATTTTGTTTTCCTTCGCGAGGTTGATGAATACCCAGGCACTGATCCCAATTTGGGTTTAAACTTTGTTCTAAATGCTTGAATAATGTCCCAGATTCTGTCTCTTTTTTAAAGCAACAGCATTTTGGCCTGAAGTGAGTCACTCCTCAAAGAGATGCAAGTTTCTAAACTGGCAAAGCCGGTGGACCCAATCAGCAATCCTCATGTTAATACCTCCTCGACAGGGTCCTAACCTGGGCAGCCACACAGATAACATCGTGTTTGATCAAGTTTCCTCCAGTCCAGTGGTTCTAAACTGTCTGGCCCTTTAAATACAGTTTATGTGACCCAACCATAAAATTATTTTCGTTGCTACTTCATAACTGTAATGTTACTACTGTTATGAATCGTAATGTAAATATCTGATACGCAGGATGGTCTTCGGTGACTCCTGTGAAAGGGTCGTTCGACCGCCAAAGGGGTCGCGACCCACAGGTTGAGAACCGCTGCTCCAGCCCCAAAAGAAAGTGGTTCATTCAATGAACGTTCCGTACTCAGTATTTTATTTTTTCATGCTTGGTATTTTAGAAGTCAGCAAAAATGGAGGTCTTCAGTCCTGGCCAGTGTGGCTCAGTTGGTTGGAGTGTCGTCCCGGACACCCAAAGATGGAGGTTCGATTCACGGTCAGTGCATATATCCAGGTTGCAGATTTGATCCCCTCTCGGGATTGATGCAGGAGGCAACCGATGGATGTTTATCTCTCCCTTCTTTTCCCTCTCTCTCTCTCAAAAAAAAAAAATATTTAAGAAAAAAGAAAGTCTTCAAAAGATTCAGTTGGGACCCCAGCCAGTTTGGCTCAGTGGATAGAGCGTCGGCCCGCAGACTGAAGGGTTCTGGGTTCCATTCCAGTCAAGGGCACGTACCTCGCTTGCAGGTTCAGTCCCCATGCAGGAGGTAGCCAATTGATGCGTCTCTCTCACATCAATGTTTCTCTCTGTGTGTCTCTCCCCCTCCACTCTCTACAAATCAGTGGAAAACTTCCCTGGATGAGGATTAACAGCAGCAACAACAAAAAGAGATTCAGTTGGCTTCCAACTGGCCCGGCATGTTTCAGGGGCCCCGCCCTACTGCGTGCAGGCCACACGTGTCTCGTGAGACATACATGGGTAGCTTTGTCTTTATAACACCCCTTTCAAGGAGTTGTCCAGCTTCTGCCTTGTTTAAAGCCAGTGAGAAGAATTCACTGCTTGTCCAGGCAGCCCATTCTATTTTTTGAAAACAGTGATTAGAAGGCTCTTGCTTATGTTCCTCCTGAATGCCCCCATTGGTGCTCCCGGACTCAGGAGCCCTTCGAAGAAAAGCAGAGGGAGTCGTCTGCCCAGCCGGCGGCAGCCTTTCCGCTCCCTGCAACAGCTGTGGCACTCCATGCTGCTTGCTTTGCCTCTGCTCTGGCTTCTGAAAGAGGTCGGAGGAAATTACTCAGTGGGGTTTACTGTGAGTGTGAATCTAGTTGTGGTTAAGCTACTTTATACAGAGAAGCAACCACCAAAAAGAAAAAAAGATCTCTGGAAAACAGAGAGATTCAGAACGCACTGCAATCTCCCGAGAAATTGTCTGTGAAGAGGCAGGTGTAACTTGCTCTTTTTCAGTAGGTTCACTGAAGTGGTGGATCATTTTTCCTGTGATTCTTTTGTGTTTCTAATCGTGCGTGTGTGATGTTTAAGTGAAATAAAAGCAACTACGTGAGCTGAAACTTTGATTGCAGTAGGGACAGATAAGTTCTGTGGAACACCTCGTTCTTTTCTAAGTGGCCCACCAGGTTATGAGTTTCATGAAGGCCAGGATTATGTCTTATTCTTCTTGGTATCACCAGTGCCTAGTAGAATGCACCCACAAAATTGGCCTCAAAAAAATGCTTCTTGAATTGAATTTACCTGAATTTCCAGGAGTGGATAGATCACCAAAGAGAGGGAGAAAGGAACTGAATTTACTTCAAAGAGGTTTTATTTTAACTGGACTCTTCTAATCTTGTCCTCCTACTTACCAGAAATACCCTCAAGGAGATGAAATTGTTGTGATAGTCCTTTGACAAATCATATCTAGGCCTCTCCCCACCCCGCCTCCACACACACACCTTAAAAGTGCTGCTTTGGAAGTATCAGTATTGTGATAACCCTAAAGCAATGACATTCTAGGTGTCATAATTGGCATTCTTTGCCATCAAGTCAATATGCATTTTTAATATGGCCTTTTACTAAGGTGACCAGATTTAAAGCGGTACACCATTGACAGAGAGGTGGGGGGTGGGGGGCCGTGCTTTCTTTTTCTTTTTTTTTTTTCTTTTTTTCTTTTTTCTTATTGCTTAAAATATTACAAAGAGTAATCGGGACTTTTTTAAAACGCCGCAGGATGCGGGACAAATTGTTAAAAATCAGAACTGTCCCACCAAAAGCGGGACGTCTGGTCACCTTACCTTTTACAGAAGGTGCCTTTAACTAAAGGAAAAACTATAATGATAGGCAGAGATGTCTTGGGGCCTATTTTGGTGTCAAGTGGTGCCTCAGATTAGGAGTGGGAGAAACTCAAGTCAATGACTTGGCAAAGAGATTGGGAGCCGCTCCCCACCAGGAGATAAACTGGAGGTGAGTAGGGGCCAGGAGAGCTGCCTGGGAGTCAGCCCCAAGGCGACAGCAGGGGCTGCTGGAACTCCGAACAGCATTCTGACCTCATGACCTATTTTGTGCAGGGCTGGGCGTGCTGTAGATTACAACACCAGCAGAACTGGCAAAGCCCTGTGAGTGCAAACTACCCTGTATCCGTGTCCCCGTATTTGAGCACTGCTTGTACTCTGACCAGATAATTGGATTAGCAGCAAGCATGGTTATTTTCCAAGAGTAAAACAGGCACCAATCTTGGCCCTTGGCCATACTCACTACCCTCAGAAGGGGTCAAGGGGTCGGAGTCTGACTCAGCAGACAAGAGAAGTCCAGCCCGGAGGGCAAAGAGCCATGCCCTCAGGTAAGGCGAACAGTGTTAGGGATATATGGCGTTTGGTGGCAACCTCCACTCACCAACCAGCCTGGGTTTCAGAGACAAACCCTTGGCCCTCAAGGAGGAGAAAAGCAAATGCAAGACAGAGCTCCAATACCAGGAAAAGCATGGCTAGTTGGCCTGGAACATACTGTGTGATCCTGCTTTGAACCATAAAGGATGCCATTCTTTTTTCTCTTTTTTTTACAGAGAGGATAGGAGAGGGACAGAGAGCTAGAAACATCGATGAGAGAGTAACATCGATCAGCTGCCTCCTGCACACCTCCCACTGGGGATGTGCCCGCAACCAAGGTACATGTCCTTGACTGGAATCGAACCTGGGACCCTTCAGTCCGCAGGCCGACCCTCTACCCACTGAGCCAAACCAGCTAGGGCAAAGGATGCTATTCTTGATAGGAAATGCTTGGAGTGCCAGGAAATTCCAGAATACCAGGAAAACAACTTTGCAACAGGAACTGAGGCAGAAGCCATCTTCATAAATTGGGGCAAAAAGACCTTGAAATGGAAACAGTGGCCCAGGACCACCTGCAGAGGGGGCTAAGCAGTCTGGTCTTGCATTTACTGGCAATCTTAGAGTCAGTACTAGCCACATCTGCATCACAGTGACCCCTACCACACTTCAAAATGCTGGTGTGGATAGTCTACCTGTGTGTGTTTCTATTGTGAGCCATTGAGAATGACTGCTGTTTACTTAGCATGTTAAAGTAGTACCGTTTTTTCCGGCGTATAAGACAACTAGGCGTATAAGATAACCCTCAACTTTTGAGAAGATTTTCCTGGGTTAAAAAGTCCGGACAGAGAATGTATGAGGCACAAAAAGGAGCCGACCGGAGACACTTGCGGTCTCCATCCAGCTCCATTGACGACCCCCGACTTTTGAGAAGATTTTCCTGGGTTAGATAGTCATCTTATACGCCAGAAAATACGGTATTAACCACCCCTGAAGAAGAGAAAGTTCTGCACTAGATATTCTTTCCAGACATATGGGTAAGACCTTGTGCTCCATAATGCAGATTGCCAATCGCTTTAATCCAACTAGAGGCCTGATGCATAAAAATTAGTGCACTTGGGGGTCCCTCAGTCCAGCCTGGGCCCTCTCACAGTCTGGAACCCCTGGGAGATATCCACCTGCCGGCTTAGGCCCACTTTCTGGGGGGATTGGGCCTAAACTGGCAGGCAGACATCCCTCTGGCAGCTCTGGAGCCCTCAGGGGATGTCTGACTATGGCTTAGGCCCACTCCTCCAGTCGGACATCCTTAGCGCTGCTGAGGAGGCAGGAGAGGCCAAGTTCTTGCCTGGCTCGTGGCTGAGCCGAGCTCCCCCTATAGGAGCACACTGACCACCAGGAGGCAGCTCCTGCATTGAAATGTAAGCATCTGCCCCCTAGTGGTCAGTACATGTCATAGCAACTGGTCGTTCCCAGTCGTTCCAACATTAGGGTAAATTTGCATATTACCCTTTTATTACATAGGATTGGAAAGTTCAACAGTTAAGTCTTTTAAATAGTCCAAGGCAGCAACAGAAGAGTAATTGCAACACAGTTCTTGGTTAATAATCAAATCCATTGTGTTAGCTGTGATTTGCATGCCAGTTCAAAGAGAGAGTCACCACTTCAATTTTGGAAGATGAGAGAAAATGTATGAAGGAAGTGAGACTTGAAGGACTTCCCGTTTATTAAGTGCTCATTACTTGTCATGCATGGATTTGGATTCCTCAGAACAACCCTGGGAAATAAGTATTAGTATCTGCAGTCTACCAAGAAGGAAACTGAGGCTCAGAGGGCTTAAGCAACTTGTCCTAGGTCACTCAGCCAGGGAACAGCAGAGAGCTTACACCCATATGTACCTGTAAAGAAAAAAGCCACACTCCTGTGTGTCTCCCCTACTCTCAATACCCTTTGATAATACTGTCTCACTTCTGATGCCAGATGTGTGGGTTTTCCACACACCTCGAAATCCTGGGACACCAGCTGGGTGTCCTAGAATTTTATTCCACTCTGACGTATCTACCTGAAGCTAGCATCCGACCCCACAGCTACGGGCTGTCAAATGACAAAAATAGAACAATTCAGTAAGCAGTTTCATGTCCTTCATTCAAAGGGAAACAACCTGAAGATGGGAAAGCTCAGTGCCTCACAAGCAGTGACACACTCTCCCCGGGGACATTTGGGCAGCAGGTGGGTCGAATAGGCTGTTAGAAGAGGCGGCATGGAGCAGGGCATGATTGGCTCAGAGGTCCAGATTTCCTTGCAAGGCTAGCTGGTCAATCAGGAAATAAGGAAAACTATTTGGGTTGCATTGATTGGCTGAGGTTGCATATCTAACCTTGTTTAGAACAAGGAAATCAATACAGAGTCTTGGCAGCTGGGGGTGGCCTGGCTGCATACACTGTGATTCTGGTCAAGCGGAGTGTTTACAGGAAGTTGAAAGTTACCTAAGTTTTGGTTTGCTGATGAAACACCCAGGCAGGAGTGGCTCCACATTGGGCCTAGACATTCTCAGTCCCACAAGACTGCACCGCATCCCTGACACACACATACACATACTTCATATGCCAATCACAAGTCCAGGTTGTCACATGTGCTTCTGATTGAACACCTATACACTGGAGTTTCCCATGACCATCTCTTCAGGTTTGATTAATTTACTAGAGCAGCTCACAAAACTCAGGAAAACAGCACTTCCTAGATTACTAGTTTATTATAAGAGGACAAAACTCAGGAAGAGCCAGATGGAAGACATGCATAGAACAAAGTATGTTGGGCCCAACGCTTCCATGCCCTCTCTGGGCACACCATGCTCCTAGCACCTTCACCGGGTAACCATCCCTGTCCTTTTGGGGGGTTATGGAGGCTTCAGTACATTGGAGGGTTAGTTAAATCAGCCATTGCTGATTGATTCTACCTCCTGCCCTTCCCCCTTCCTGGAGGTTTAGGATGGAGGATCCTGAAAGTGCCACCCCTCTAATCATAGTTGGTTACCCTGGCAACCAGCTCTCATCCTTGGAAGCTTTCCAAAAAATTACCTCAGTAACATGAACTCAGGTGTGGTTGAAAGGGGCTTGTTATGAATATCAAGACATTCCTCTCACATTCATGGTTCTGGAGCTATTTCAGGAACACAGAATAAAGGATCAAATACTATAACACAAACATTCTCCAAGTGCTCTCATCGCTTCAGACAAGGCCAAGCACATATTTTGTATTATGAAGAAGAATATCGCAGTATCTCATATCAACGTTTCTATTTTTTTCCCCCCACCATAGAGTCACAAAATCCAGTCAAAGGCCTCCAGTCAGGCGGAACAGTGCAGGGAGATCTAGTGATGGAAGGGATGCGTGGGGTTCTGCAAACAGCTGGATTTGATAGCAGCGGAGATTTCAGGAAACTGGAGGAGACATTCCACCAATGAAGTTGAGTAAGAAGCACTTAAAAGACCTTTCAAACGTAAGGACTTTGTTTTAGAAGGCCTTCAGTAATAGTCCAAAGAGCAGCGGGGAACCATTTATGTTTGCACCTAGCCCTCCATGCCGGGAGCCCAAGATGGGACCAGGAGCTCCTGGAGAGCCTTCAACCAGGACGCCACCATGCTGGTGCTCTGCTCTTACACGTCCAGCCTCTGACGGTGAGAAAAACAAAACCATCTCTTTCGTTGAAACCACCAAGCTGTGCTATGTCCTAGATTGTCCACTCCAGTTGCACGGGCAGGACAATGTGCCTGCTATCACAAGAGAAACCAGCCTATACTAGAAAGGAGAGGTGAACTCAAAGTAGGAAAGCAAACAAGAGACACTGGTGTCATGCAGGGCAAAGAGCAAGGACTTTAGAGTCAGTTGGGTTTAAATCTTGACGCTCCCACTCACTAGAATCAAGACCTTGGCCAGTCATGAAGAAACGATGTCTTTGATTGTTTCCTCATTTGTAAAATGTACCTACTTTGTCATAGACTTTATGGCTGATTCCCTCAGCTGATCCCTCTAAAGCAGTGGTTCTCAACCTTCTGGCCCTTTAAAATACAGTTCCTCATGTTGTGACCCAACCATAAAATTATTTCCGTTGCTACTTCATAACTATAACGTTGCTACTGTTATGAATCGTAATGTAAACATCTGATATGCAGGATGGTCTTAGGTGACCCCTGTGAAAGGGTCATTCGGCCACCAAAGGAGTCGTGACCCACAGGTTGAGAACCACTGCTAAACCAATCACAAGAATCCCATTCTCTTTGCAAATGATCGGGCCAGGGATGGCTAAGAAGATATGGAGAAAGATGCTATGGACTGAATTGTGTCTCCATAAAATTCATAGGTTGAAGCCCTAACTCCCAATTTTATGGTATTTGTATTTAGAGATGGGGCCTTTGGAAAGTAGTTGGGGTTATATGAGGTCCTAGGGGTGGGGCCCTCATGATGACATTAGTGCTCTTGTGAGAAGAAGCACCAGGGAGTTTGTGAAATATCTGTCTCTCTCTTTCTCTCTCCCTCCCTCTCTCCCTCTCTCACTTCCTCCCCTCCCCCTGCCTCTGTTCCTCTTCCTCTTCCTCTCCCTCTCTCTCTCTAATGTAAGGTGACCAGACTTCCCGATTTTTAACAATTTGTCCCGCATCCTGCGGTGTTTTTAAAAAGTCCCAATTTTTGGAAAGAGACATATGTACTACTCTTTGTAATATTTTAAGTAATAATAATAAAAAAGAACCCCTTCGGTCAATGGTGTCCCGCTTTACCAATGTTAAAATCTGGTCACCTTACTCTAATGTGAAGGCACAGAAAGAAGTTAGCCATCTACCAGCCAGGAAGAGAGCATTCACCAGACTCCCAGACCCTCATCCCTCAGCCTCCAGACCACGAGAAAAACAAACACCATTTCTTTTGAGTAAACTACCAGCCTATGGTGTTCAGTTATGGCAGCCGGAGCCAACTCATACAAAAGGCTTCAAGGAGGCTTCTGAGAAACTTTCTCTGTGCTCTGCTAGACAAACCACAGGAAGTCTGTTTCTCCCTCCATACACCAAAAAGCACAGAAGGAACCCCAGCTGCCTCCAGCGCCCATCCACACACACCACCAGGGAAATCAGCTTTAGAACATAGCTGACACACAGAACTGAACAGCGTTGCAGGGAAATGGAGCCAGAATCCTGATTGAATTATGCCTGAAGCCAATGCTACTTTTGAACTTCCTGTTATAGGAGCCAAGACAATTTCTTATTGTTCAAACAGGCTTGAGTCAGGTTTCTGCTTCTTGCAGATTGCAGCAACCTCGGGCCATTGTGAGGATAATTAAGGTAATTCGAATAATGAAAGTACGGCGGCGCTCACTCCAGTGCACGGTATATGCCAGTGGTAGCTATTTCTATTTTAGGCAAGAAACGCATTCGCTCGGTGTGGTGGTGACGACTGAGAGATCTCTCTGGATTTAGGGAATTTTCCTGTCAGTGAGTGGAGGTTGTGGCAGGCAGAAGCAGTCTTTGAGGAACAATGCGGACCGGAATAAACAGACAGGGAACTGACCTGGGATTTGCCCCTGACAAAACGGACTTAGATTCTGATTGACAGTGAGAAACCAGCAGCAGAAACCCAGCAGAACTGGAAATGGCTCCTTCCTCATTTCTGTTTTTCAGTTGGGAGTATGTCTCTGGTCCTAGCAAATCCAACAGCCAGCTCTGCTCTAGAAACTTCCTGAAGGCTTCTCTTCGCCCTTTTAGAGCTCCCATTTTTTAGTTTCCCTGGAATGTGCTCTTATATAAACTCTGCTTCTCCTGTTTAAATGTTTACACCACTGAACTAGTAGAAAATGACAAAATGAAAGAAGCTCGTTAACTTCTTCTGTTGTATTTTTCTTTGGATTCAAAGGGATTAACTACATATTTGAAGCAAAGTAATAAAAACATCTGAAAACCATTCCCAAACCACATTGTTTACTTGGTGGTGAGCAGTTTCTAAACAACACCAGCGGAGTCAGGAAGATAGTCTTTCTAAGGCCACTGAGCAGCTCTTCCTTGAATTGTTGTAGCTGGTAATTAAACTGGCATACAGGGCATGATTGTTAGTGTTTTCTATTTTTATCAGTGGCTCTTCTACATTCTGAAAGCTATTCAGTCCTTGAATTACTTGTAAAATCATTTCCTTGTTTTTAAGAAGCATGTGAGACGTTAAATTAACTTTTAGGATCCTACAGCAAAAATTAAGGAATGTGCAAGCTTTGGCTGCAAGGATGCTCCATGCAGTCTTATTTATAGTAGCAAAATAGAAATTAACCAGATATTCAATAGTAGGAAATTGGTTGAATCAATTCTGGTACCATGCCTAAAATGCCATTAAAATATATAATGAAATTATATGACCGCTTATTGATGTGTACAAAAAAATAACACGAACCAATAACAGTATTTTATGTAATTATATGTATTAATATGGAAAGATACTTCTTTCAGTGGTAGTAACCAGCAGAGAGAGAGTGGTGCCAATTACAGTTAAAGATATACTGGGGAAGTGGCCCTGTGTTAGAGAATCAGGCAGTCCTGCCAGAGCACACTGCAGCCTCCAGCAAAGTGGGATGGAATCCGTGAGTTGGTGATGGTGCCCAGTGGGAACAGCCTCTTTTGTAAGCATGTGTGGGATACCTCATAGGAGCCCCCAGAAATACTCATGGACAAACCGGAAGAGGGTGGAGGAAGTCCTGTATCAGCGATTGTAGAGCTGAGAATCCATGAGTGGTTTTTTTTGTTTTTTTTTTTACTTCTTTTTGTTTGTTTGTCAGAGAGGAAGGGAGAGGGAGAGAGAGATAGAGACATAAATGATGAGAGAGAACCATTGATTGGCTGCCTACTGCATGCTCCCTCCTGGGGATCAAGCCCACAACTCGAGCATGTGCCCTGACCAGGAATCCAACTGTGACCTCCTGGTTCATCTATTGACATTCAACCAGGAAGTCACACCGGCCAGGCTAACTGATGATTGTTAACAGGTTTCCATGTGTTCTGTAAACAAATAAAGCTTTGGGAAACTGCTCACTTTTATTTTTACCATAAACAATATTTTTCACTACATAACAATAGATGACATATTTATACATCTTAAGCAAATAGTTCTTAACTACTTTCAAGTAACTGAGAAGACTTTGTTTACTTATAAAATTACTAGAGGCCCGATGCACAAAATTCCTGCAAGGGCCTTGGGCCCTGCTGCGGCAGCAGCCACCTCTGCTGTAGCTTTCTCCAGAAGGAAGGATGTCTGGAAGGATTCCTGGTCTAATTAGCATATTATGCTTTTATTATTATAGATGTTGACATTAATATTAATAATTTAATGTCCCAAGAACTCCCTATATTTCTGCAATTTATGTGAGTTATGTAGATAGAGAAGTCAAAGTTTCCTTCCAAGTAGAGCTCATCTTTAAATTATCGGGAAATGTGAAGTAACTTGGAGTGACTGGTTCCAGGGACCTTCCGATGGCCATCCAACAAACTCTTGTGTTCCTACCATGTTTAAGCCGTGAGCTAGTTGTTATGTCCGTAAGGTTGAATGAGATCAGGTCCCTAACTGAGGAGACAGACAAGACAATCAATTCATTTATTTTTAGTTAACCCTTGACATTAATGTTTCTAAAACCAGACCAGAGCACCTAATGTAAAATGAATAATAAGCCAATAGCAACGAAAGTAAGGACAAATAAATGAACTCGCTAATCATTTTCTGCTGCTGACATAATCTCCTGTGAAGCCTCTACCTCAACTATATTCCAGAAAAGATCATCTTCCTCATGCAATTCTTTGGGCTGAGAGAACAGTCTGGGATTCTTGAGGATGATTGGGGAAAATCAGCCTGCAAAATTTTCATAATTCATAAGTGCTTCATATATCTTGCTCGTTCCACCAGTTCATCCAGTTGAATTACTAAAGGGGCAATGTGTGGGTCACTGCCCAACATCAATTACTTCCTTTCTCATTGTATAGCAGACAAATGGTTGAGAAACTGATGACAGCTATGCTCCAACCTGATAAACCCACCCCATCTCCCAGTGATTACTTCAGGATCCCAGGCCTCAATTATTTAGACGGTTGTTATTTTGAGGATGGATATGACTGAACTCAGTCCAATAAAGGACGTTTATTGAGGAGTTTTGGAAGTATCATCACTTTCAACATCTCACAACCAATCAATCCCCAAATAATCCCGTGACCTGGAAAGCCTACCCTCAAGAAATAGATTGCTGAATAGGTTGCTGCTTAGCTTGAGCAGAGGATGTGTTGATGATCAGCCCAGATATGACCCAAGAGGACTCTGAATAAAGGTGGTCACCCCAGAGGACAGTACTAGGGCTTAATTAAGGCAATAAAAAGGTGATTCCCTCGGGGGCATAGCTTCAGACTGGTTAACCAAGTCTCTGCATGGCAGAGAGCTCCCGCTATTTCCGTTGTTAGGGGTCCTGATAGAACACAAAATAGACTTGGGAGCCAGGCTGTGAGGCGAATATCTTTACTTCCTCGTAGAAGGGTGAGCACACATGGTCTGGAAGCAGGCGCACACCGAGCAGGTGAGCTGCTGGAGTTTATAATCCCTGACGCACGTGACCCATCCTTTGCTCTTGATTGGAGCTCAGGTGCACAGTCTTTCATGATTGGCTAATTCAAAGGGAGGTTGGCCTTTGCTGTTTCAAGATGGTAGCCCCCAGGGGAGCTGCAAGCCATGGGGCCAACATGGCAGCTGCCAAGTCACCCAGTCCAAAATGGCAGCTGTCTACACTGTTCTTTGACAGAAAAGATGATTTGTTTTTTCTCACACTGTCCAACAGGAAATGATGTGTTTTGAACTGTATGTTGTTGCCCAGCCTCCCATTTCCCATCATTTTAGTCAGTTCTTTGAATATTGGGTTGTTGGGAGTGATTTATCATCCAGACACAGGCCCTCTGAGGAACTACAGCCAGAGTTGGTAAAGATAACACAATGCGCAGATTGCAGAATGTGGCACTGATATCACCGATGGGTGTCTTTGGGTTGGCTCCTGGGGAATGCATCTCATGTCAGAGGGGTCATGCATGAAGATGTATGTAGTAGGTGCTGCCGTGCCCCTCTCAGACCTCCCCACTCCAAGGCACTCATTGCTGCCCTCTGTCAGGAGTGTTGTCTACTAGTGGCTCATGGCCATTAGAAATTGTCCTACCTCTGAATTACACTTGTCCTCAGGGGGAGACCGGACCCAAAATTACAGGAAGGCAGGGATGTGGAGTACCACCCAATCACTTTCCTGCACCTGAATTCCTATCTCAGAGTCTATTTCCTCAGAATCCAACCTAAGATAATAATTGATAATAATAATAATGCCAGGAAATACTTAAGAGGGCTTCTAATGTAGCAGCTGCTCTTCAAAATGCTTCACATATACCAACTCATTCAATTCTCACAACCCTCTGTGGTAGGTGCCATTACTAACCCTGTTTTACAGATGAAGACAATGAAGCACAGAGAGGTGAAGTAAGCTATGCAAGTTCACACAGCTGGTAAGTGCCAGAGCTGGCATCTAAGCCTGGCCCTTCTGTTTTGAGAGTTCTGTGCTCTTACCTGCGCTGCCTCTCTGCCACTTGCATAGTACTCACTGTGTGTCAGCCACCTCCAAGCCCGGCACCTCTGCTGAGAAATACCAGGCCAAGAAAAATATCAAGTTGCTACAGAAACAGATGCATCCCAGCGAAAATTTGGCTCATCCTGACCATGGCCAAGAGGTTCACCCACTGCAGGAGCTGCTTGGCCCATTCCCCGCCACCTGGGCTGTCTCAGAAGGGGACATAAGCCATATCCACTGAAGACTCCTCAGTGCAGACAAAGACTCTTGCGCCTTCTCTAAGCAAAGAATGCGACAGGGGTAGCTGCTGCTGGCACAAGAAGACTCAGAGGAAAGCCACGAACCTGACAGATCTCAGGCAGTCTGGCTCCAACAGCAGTGCTGTTCACCCTGCGCCCACAGCTTCTCACAGGGAGGACGAAAGGGCCTGTGTAGAGATGCCAGCCAGCCTGCAGGGAAGGGGAGAGCAGATGCCAGCCTCTGCCCCACCTCTGACCTTCGTCGCAGCCATGTTCTGCAGGAAAGTGACCTTGAGGCATCTCCCTCCTGCTCTCCAGGTGCTAGTTTAAGAACTCAGGCCACGCCCAGCTGGCGTGGCTCAGCGTTTGAGCATCGAACTATGAACCAGGAGGTCACAGATCAATTCCTGGTCAGGGCACATGCCCAGATTGTGGACTCGATCCCCAGTAGGAGCATGCAGGAGGCAGCTAATCAATGATCCTCTCTTATCATTGATGTTTCTCTCCCCGTCTCCCTTCCTCTCTGAAACCAGTAAGAATATATTTTGAAATAGACCTCAGGCCTCACCCCAGCACCTGACATGACCCGAGCCCTCACCTCAGCACCTGACATGGCCCGAACCCTCACCTCAGCACCTGACATGGCCCGAGCCCTCACCTCAGCACCTGACATGGCCCGAGCCACAGGAATTGTAGCCAGAATTAAGG
The DNA here is from genome assembly GCA_004026665.1 of Murina feae. NCBI lineage: Eukaryota > Metazoa > Chordata > Mammalia > Chiroptera > Vespertilionidae > Murina > Murina feae. Next base: position 43,954 of record PVJC01002425.1, on the reverse strand, counting down.
GCCGTGAAAATAGGTTGGGAACACGAGGGACGACAGACCTTTCCTTGAACTCTTGGCAGTTATCTTGCCTCTTCCCTCAGAAGGAGGCAGCACGAAGGGGGCACGATAGAAGGAAATGAAGTCTGCCCAGGAGCCCGCACTGCCTCCGGGTTTGCAGCTGCATGAGTCAGTGAGCCTCCTTCCCCACCAAGTGAGGTCTGTGTGAGTTACATGGTCTGGTGGCAGCTGGTAGCAGGGGCACCTCCAGACTTCACTCACACCGCCTCCCTCTAGACCTATTGGCGTTCTTGTGAGACAGACAATGCAAAAAAGGCCTAGAGCAATTATTATTTTTTAAATTTATTGATTGATTTTAAACGGAGAGGGGAGGAGAGAGAGAGAGAGAGAGAGAGAGAGAGAGAGAGAGAGAGAGAGAGAGAGAGAGAGGAGAGATGCCTGAATTTGTTGTTCACTTATTTACGCACGCCTTGGTTGTGTGTGCCTTGATCAGGAGGACGCTGTCAACCAACTGAGCTACCAGGGCTAGAGCATTTGGGTTTTTGTTTGTTTGTTTAAAATTATCTGTTTAGATTCTTTTAGTTACAAGGAACCAGAGCCCACTGCAGCTATCTTACACAAAGAGAGAGAGAGAGAGAGAGAGAGAGAGAGAGAGAGAGAGAGAGAGAGAGAACTTTTTGGAAAATCACGACATTTCATAGAATCAAAGGACAGAGTCCCACTGGGGCGCACAAATCCAAGATTCCTCACCCCCCACCTCTCTCTGGGCTTCCTCCTTCTCACTGCCAGCCCCCCACTCCCCACTGTCCCTTCCCCTCGCCCCCAAAAGAGCGCGACCACCCAGGTCTGCCTTTCAGCCTCAGCCACCGCAGACACTGTACCTTTCCTCCCTCCCCCTTTCTGGCGCTCTCCTCTATCTTTTGAAATCTCTCCGCCTCCGGATTTCAAAATTCCCAGCAACAGCCTTCTGGGGCCAGCGCGGGTCAGGTAGCCGCCGCTGGACTAGTCAACAGGGGCTGGGGGCCGGGGGCGGGGCGTTGGGTGCAAAGTCAGGTCCAGGAGGGAGGTTGCTCCTGCTGGACGGGGAGGCTGGAGGGGGCGGGGAGCCCTGCGCAGGAAGGACGTCCCCTGCGCTTTCTCCCTGAGCCTTCCGAGGACACGAAGGCAGCTGGGCCCGGTCGGGGTCACCTGCAGCTTTCCTTTCCCGACGCCGTCCTTTTAGCACAAAGGGCGCCGTGCAGCCGCGAGGCCCGGGAACCTCGTCCCGTGCAGACCCGCCTGGTCCCTGGCAGGTGTCCCTCTCCCACCGCCTGGCCCCGGGCAGGTGTCCCTCTCCCACCGCCTGGCCCCTGGCAGGTGTCCCTCTCCCACCGCCTGGCCCCGGGCAGGTGTCCCTCTCCCGCCCCCCGTGGGGGAGGCAGGTGCGTGGACCGTGCCCCGCGCCCGGCACCAGCTGGCACACAGCACCTGGGAGCAGCAGCCCCTGCCACCCGTGGCTTTGCTTTAGCTGCTCACCCACCAGGTCAACACAAACACAGCGTGGGGGGGGGGGGGCGGGCACTGCTGTGTCCGAATCAAGTCATCAGCCCCTGGCGGCGTGGGAAGGGCCTCGGCGGGGCCGGGGCGAGGCGGGCGGGGCGGCCCCTCTGCCCACGCAGGTCCGCGGGTCGGTGGTACAGGAGCCCAGAGCCTGCGCCCGGCGTTGCCCTATGGGTTCGCAGCGGAGACACCCTTTTCCCAGGGGACTGGACCACAGCAGAGCCTGTGTGTTTTGGTCCCAGGATAATGTCATCCAAGAGGCGGAAGGCGTGGTCAAGGGTGAGGCCAGCGCGGGCCAGGTAGGAATGAACGGCGGTAACTCCTGGCACCTGCCATCGCTGTGGTCGGAGGAATCTGAAGGGGCTGCTGTTCGCCCAGCACGTTGGCACGGTTCCTCAAAGAATGGCCCGCTGACTCCTGCATCAGAACCAGCGCGGGGACTGTTAAAAATGCAGCCTGCGTCGCCCACTCCTTTAACTGAAACACCTTGGAAGTGAGGCTGTTTAAATAAGCTCCTCAGCTGATTCTGATCCTGGAGTTTGAGGCCCCTTACCATAGGCAGAGTGACGATGCCACTCTTCCACTTAAACTTTATGTTTTCCATTGACCACTTCTAGGCACACAACCTACCCCCCCCCCAGACCTTCACCACCTACTGTCTGTGTCCATGGGTTATGCATATATGCACACAAGTTCTTTGGCTGACCTCTTCCCACCCACAAAGCCACAGAAGCAAGTTGGAAATATTTCACCTGTCAAATGTCGCTTTCGTGACCTTGCCTCTGCCTAGGTCTCCGTTTTTTGTGTTTTTTTTAATTATTATTATTTTGTTTTTCTCTCCTCACTACCCTCTGTGTGCTTAAAAATTCTGAAACAAGACTCTCCTAGCATAGCGTGCCACTTCTTCCCTCCTTATCTGCGCTCACCTGGAATGTTCCATCTTTCTTTCATTCCAGTTTCCTTCTCTCTGGAATGTTCTTTCTTTCCCTTCCCTTTCTTTACATTACCCTTGGGCTAAGAGAGCACCAATGCGCTTTCTCATATTGAACTACAAATGTAACACTATGTTCCATCTTTCCTGCCATGTCATGAAAGGTCTTGAGAACAAAGGATAAATATGTCAGTGATCTGGTTGTAAGAACTTAACTTTGAACAAATTAATCAAGATAAAAGGAAGTATAGGTAAGAAGCTGCATAGCGAGGAGACAAAAATGGAAGTGTGTATCACCTGTGTTTAGGAAGGACCGACACCAGAAAAGCCACAGATCACACCAGGGGTGGGCAATTAGGAGTAAAAAAGTACACACTATGGCCCCAGCCGGGTTGGCTCAGTGGATAAAGCATTGGCCTGAGGACTGAAGGGTCCTGGTTTCAATTCCAGAGGCATTGGTGGTGGGGCAGGTCCAGGTCCAAGGCCCTTGCATGAATTTCATGCATCGAGCCTCTAGTACTATAAAAATATCCATATGTCATTTTCCCTACGTGCATCTTTAAGATGAAATACTACAAATGGGCCTGAAAATGTCACGCTGCATGTTTTTTTTAAGGATGTTTTGTCTGTTTGTTGAGTAAGGTTACTACACTTTAAGGAAATATTTCCCTATGGACATTTGGGTTTTCTCTGAGTTTGGGATACTGAAAATAAACTTCAGACCCAGATTTCTTCTCTTGTCTGTCTTTTCTCAATCCTTCACCGCCCCCTCTCAGCCTCGTCGAACCTGGCTGAGCTGGCTCGGCACATATGGCGCCCAAACAGGGACTGAGTATGCCATGGCCATGCCAGCTCAGCACAAATTTAAATTGTAAATTCATTTCCTTTCATCACCCTGTTCAGGGAAGTAAGCAAAGTGTGCATTTTCCTGACAGTTGTGCTCTCCCTTTGGCTTACTGAGAGATGCATGAGCCTTCCTGATGCCAGAGATGTTAATTTATACTAATTTATATTAAGTGATTTATAGTAATTTATATTAAGAAGCTGTACTTCTTAATGCCCTTCAGGGCCCACAGTCTGGACTGTGAATTTATTCTCTGGCTGACACCATAATCATCATCTTCCATCATTGTTGCCAGCTTTATAAGTTTATTAAGAGCCGTATAAATAAGATCAGATGCTTAATTTTTTTATCTGTCCTCCAAGATCCCATTTTCCTGCACTATTTTTAAAAATTTTGTTTATTTTTTCCAAGATTCTTAGCACTTCTCATTTCACTCAAAGTGCCTTAGTGAAAAGCACATAGATTTTAAAATAAAAGATTTAGAATTAAAACATGATTCTGCCAGTTATTGGCTATGCAACCTTTTGCTAAGTTAAATGTTCTGAGTCTATAAAATGGGAATAATAATATCTACCTTGTGAGAGCAGTATTGAGTTACATTATAAGTATATGCATCACCTCCTACATGACAGGTACTTTGCATGCATTCTTTCTAATTTTTGGAGTTGCTGCAAGCAGAATCAATTGGAAGGCAAATAGAGCAGACTATGCAAGAATCAATCGAGGAGGAAGTATGAGAAGTGGATGTGGTGTAGAACGTCACCAAACTGGGTTTGGCTCAGTGGATAGAATGTTGGCCTGCGGACTGAAGGGTCCCAAGTTCAATTCTGGTCAAGGGCACATGCCCAGGTTGTGGCTCCATCCCCAAGAGGCAGCTGATCAATGATTCTCTCTCATCACTGATGTTTCTCTCTCTCTCTCCCTCCCTCTCTGAAATCGACAAAGATATGTTAATAAAAAAAAAAAAGAAAGTCACCAAACTAAGACTTGCAATTTGAATTGAAAGTAGTTGAGAGTGATGGGTGTCAAGCAAAGCAAAACAAACAAACAAACAAACAAACAAACAAAAAACAGCAGGTACAAAGGCCTTGGAAACAGGAAGAACTCAGTGCACTCAAAGAAGTGAAAGAAGTAGGGAAATTTAGAACCGTGCAGAATAAAGGAGGGAGTGATTGCGGTTCCTGAAAGAGTGAAATCTGCAGGGCTTTGTACATCAGAGTAGGAATTTAACCCTAAGGGATGGAGAGCCATGAAAGAGTTTTGAGCAAGGGGTAACAAGATATTTGCGTTTAAGTGGGTCACTTTACTTGCAATGTGGCTATAGTGAATGCAGGTGGAAGGAATAGGAACTATGGCAACAGGTCACATCAGAGAATGCAGTAAAGGAAGTGGTAGCTGGCCATGGGAACAGAGAAAAATAAAACAATTCAAGAACAACTGAATAAGAAACCTCTGACACATATATTGAGGCCAGAATTCTGACTGTGACTGTGATTGCTTCAGTGTGAATGAGGAAGGGGAAGAAAACAAGGATGGCTTCCAGGTGTCTGGGCTGAGCTACTGGCTAGACTGTAGTGCCATTTGCTAAGAGAGAGATGAACAGCTGGAGGTGGGACAGGTGGGAGGCTACTGTAATGAGTTTGTTATTACACATGTTGAGCTGAAGATGCCTAAAGCAACCAGGTGGCTATATCAGTAAGCTGTTGGGCATTTGACTTGAAGGTCTTTGGAATCTAGTTCATGAGCAAGCCCTTTTAGTTCTTTCTTTTTTAAAATACATTTTATTGATTTTTCACAGAGAGGAAGGGAGAGGGATAGAGAGTTAGAAACATCAATGAAAGAGAAGCATAGATCAGCTGCCTCCTGCACACCCCTCACTAGGGATGTGCCCGCAACCAAGGTACATGCCCTTGACCGGAATCAAACCTGGGACCCCTCAGTCCGCAGGCCGACGCTCTATCCACTGAGCCACACCAGCTAGGGCGCCCTTTTAGGTCTTGCTTCTAAAAATATCCCAAACTGGTCCATTTCTCCTCTTCTACCCCGTTAACCTGCAGGTTCGGGCCTTCATCATCTTCACTTGGACTAATTCAGTGGCCTCTTTACTGGCTTCTCTGCTTTCCTATTTTGTTCCTGTCTTTTTGACACCACATAGCCGTCAGACTAAATCACATCATGGCACCTGAAATAAAGCCCAAACTCTTGGTCCAGGCCTGTAAAACTGGATATGATCGGACCTGTTTCCTACCTCTTCTCATCCCATCGACACCCCTCATCCCATCAACACCCCTGGTCCCCCCTGCTCCAACTCTACACCCCTCCTTTCTGTTTTTTGTTCTTGCCTCACTCACTGTGCCCAGTGCTTAGCCAGCTTTGTCCCTAAATCTTTGAATGGCTTTCTCCTTTTCATTATTCATGACGCTGCTCAAATATCACCTCATCCAAAAAGTCTTCTCTGACCTTCTTATCCTTCTCCCACCCTCTCTCCCTGTCCTAGCTTCTTTGTATGTCTTATTATCCGAAATGATCTTGTTCATTTATTTATTTGTTTTGTCACTTACTCATGTCTTCTCATTAAAATTCAAGTCTGGGGAAACTGAGCAAAGCTCATGGGATTATTTTGTATTTATATGCATTATTGTATTATATAGTATTGTATATATTAGGAATTATTTCTTAGTAAGCACGTGGAACTATAATTATTTCAAAATAAATGTTCTTAGTAAGTCCTGTGAAAGCTGGATTTTGTTTGTTGGGAACTGGGTCCCCATCACCAGAATAGAGTCTGGCCTACAGTAGGCCCTCAATAAATCGTATTAATAAGTGGTATTTTTGGTTACGTTTACGGGGCAGGAGATCCTGAGCCGAAGGAGTGGGGAATGGAAGGACTTCGTGCTGGCGTCCCAATGCTGGGTCTTCAGAACTCGGTCCCCTATTCCAAGCTAGGGAGTATCGATGAGCTGACTCAAGTGGTGATCAGCGCTGTCTCAGGCGATGCTCAGGCATCGATCATCTTTGCCGCCTACTATGATGACAACCGCGCAGGGGTGACGGGACCCCCACCTTACGAGTGGGTGTTCGCTGATGCGCAGAAAGCACGGCCAGGCCTGCTCCCTCCTTCCACTTGCCCCGGGAGAAGGCGGCTGTGCACCAGGGCCTGGAAGGTTCTCTGCGGAGCCGGGCGGCTGAGGCTGCGGCTCCGCAGTGGCAGTTTCAGGTTGCAATCCCCGCAGGACCCCGGGGCGCTGCCTCCTGCGCCGCCGCCCCGCCCCGCCCCGCCCCGCCTCCTCCTCGCCTCCTCCTCTTCCTCCTCCTCCTCCTCCTCCGCCTCCTCCGGGGAGCACGCGGGAGGCAGTTTCAGGCTAGCAGCGCGCACCTCGCCCGCCCGCCCGCCGGGCCCGGGTTGGGCTGCACCGGAGGGGAGGCGGCGGTCGCCGCTGGGCCGGGACTTCCTTCCTCCCGCAGGACAACAAAACCCCCCGCGGCGGCGCGGAGCTCGGGGCAGCGGTCCGGGCAGCGGTCCGGCCGGGAGGCGCGGCCATGGGCTCCGTGCTGAGCAGCGACGGCGGCAAGTCCGCGCCCGCCTCGGCCGCGCCGCGGGCCCCGGAGCGCAGGCGGGCCCCCGAGCTGCCCGTCACGTCCTTCGACTGCTCCGTGTGCCTCGAGGTGCTGCACCAGCCCGTGCGCACCCGCTGCGGCCACGTGTAAGTGCCCAGAGCTTGTCCGCCCGGGTCGGGGTGGAGGGGGGCGATGCCGGCGCAGCCGCGGGCGCGGGGAGGGGCGCGCAGGAGGCGCGGGGCGTGGACCCGTCGGGTGCGGGCCACGGGAAAGAATTGCGGATCGGAAGGTGACCCAGGATTCCTGGAGGAACAAAACAAACAAACAAAAAAACAGCAAAAAAGCGGGCCCTGCAGCTCCTAGAGCCGCTACCTCCGACGCACAGGTGCGGGGCCCCGGGTCTGGGATCCGGGCGTGGAACCCGCCGAGGGCCAGCGGTGCCAGCTGCTGGGGAGGGAGTCTAGCACCGGGAGGGCACGGTGACTCCCGCTGCGCGCCCCGAGGCGGTGGCGCGTCCCCCCACACCCCGGGCTGGGTTTTGTCTTCCCGGCTGTGTGTGCGCGCACATGTTCCTGGGACCCGCGGAGGCTCCACGCGTGCAACCCAGGACCTGTGCGCACTGTCCTTCCACTCCCAGCCCCCTCCCTCCCCTAAGGCTGACACCCCCTCCCCAAGGTCCCCAGGGAAACTGGAAGGTCCCCCAGGGACTCACTGAGGCCGGTCAAACATAACCGCCTCGCCGGGTGGGGTCTGGGCCCGATGTCCGCACGCGGGACTGACCACCTGCCCTGCGCCCCGCGCCCGCGGGAGAGAGTGGACGGACGGAGCCGAGCCGTCACGCGCTGCACAATGCACACTCGCCGCTGGCACGCAGCCCGGGGAGTTTCTCAGAAAAGGCGAGAAACAAGGTCCCTCTGGGAAGCCCGCAGCTGGGAATGTGTATGTTTACTCGGGAGCTCGCTCGCGTGGGTGCGTGATGACCGCGTGTGCGCGTGGGGGTGGCCGGGGCCGGAGCGGAACCACGGGCCGCCCACCAGCTGTAGTCCATGCAGCTCCAGGGCCGTAGCCCTGGGACCAGTAAGAGCTTTTGGCTAACCCGTTAGAAAAAGAAAAAAGTACCCTATTCTAGCAGCGGTTCTCAACCTGGGGGGTCGCGACCCCTTCACAGGGGTCGCCTAAAATACGTCCTGCATATTTACATTACGAGTCATAACAGCAGCAACATTACGGTTAGGAAGTAGCAACGGGAATAATTTTATGGTTGGGGGGGTCACCACAACATGAGGAACTGTTTTAAAGGGTCGCAGCATTAAGAAGGTTAAGAACCCAGTGCGCGAATTCTTTCCAGAGAACTTAGGTGGCCCTGACACCCGGGGCCTGGGGCACCCATAGCGCAATGCTTCCCACCGCTGCAAAAGCCGCACAATGGTGAAATGAGGGGTGTCCTGGGCATTTATCTCTCTGTGGCTGTCTCCAGGGCCCGTGGTCTCAGCTTTATACCTGACACTCAAGGCTGATTTACCTTCTGCCTGATCTCCGATCCTGTGGCCCAGCTGTCCAGGTGTAGCCCATGGGCTTACCATCCCCAGGCCAAACGGGAAACCGAGAGGATGCTGTGCACCAGTGTGACATGCGTTGATTTGTTCACCGCAGTAACCGCCTCTTTTAAATTTGCCTTTAAAACTCCACTGTTGGCCACAGGCGCACAGTGGTTATTAAGCCTTGAAGATTTCGGTGGCTGCTTTGCTGTTGGATGCTAGAGATGGTTGTCTGCTCAGAGACTGCTTCCCCCGGTTTAGATTTTTCAGCACCTTTGCTTCTGCTAAACCAGTGGCTCTCAACCTTCTGGCCCTTTAAATACAGTGCCTCATGTTGTGACCCAACCATAAAATTATTTTCGTTGATACTTCATAACTGTAATGTTGCTACTGTTATGAATCGTGATGCAAATATCTGATACGCAGGATGGTCTTAGGTGACCCCTGGGAAAGGGTTGTTCGACTGCCAAAGGGGTTGTTACCCACAGGATAATAGACATTTGCAAAATGTTAAGGCTTGTTTCACCCATTTTTTTTGTTGGAGTGAATAGGAAACCAGCAACTGGAAAAACAGTCATGAAATATACGGAGGGTTGGACCAATGAATGGCCTTTCCTCACTGGACTGTGCTTTGTTTGGACAAATCTATGTCCATTGTTCTGGCTGTGGGCAGAATTTCCATATTACTCCTTCTGGCAAATGTACTTGGGGCCCCTTCCGCTTTATAAATGTTAATGAGCGTCCCTCCTGCCCTGGAGATGGTGAGTACTGTAAACACGGTTAGTCCTTCCTAAATCAATGACTCTGTTCCATTGAACTTAAGTGGGAAAATGAAGAAATGCAAATGAAACCTCTATATTATCCCTTATGAAAGCTAACTTCCAAACTTGATGAACTGGGTCATTTATGCTCATTTAAACTCATAAACCTAATTCAAGCCAAGCAAGTACAGTGATGGCAACAGTACCTTCTAGCACTAGACACAGTGGGCGATGACCGCCCATTGCGTCCTCTCTCTGAAGCTGCCTCACTTGTAAAACAGGGTGAGCCGTGGAATGTTACGAGTATTTAACATGTACAAGGAGCCCGTAATAAAGGCTCAGAACATAGTGTGTGTTGCCTTCAAAACCATTCCGCTAAGCAAAAACCCTCAAAGGGATATCATTTCTTATCTCTGTACTCCTTTTGGAAAAACAAAAAAAAGGACCGGGAAAGGGGGGTTTTTAGAAGCTCCATTTTAAAGTTTTATCACTTTAAAACCACTTTATTTACATCACTCTTATCCGTTGCAAAAATACACTTGTACGGGAGGCTTTTTTATCTTCGTCTTCTCTTCCGTTATCGCCAGAGCTGGGGAGAGGGCAGGCTGGGTAGTTAACCTGTTCAAATGAAATTTAAAGGGAATCTGATTTACACTTAAAAGAAATATCCAGAAACACTCAAAAACATTTGTTGTCCAATTGGATAAGGTGGATACCAGGGGAGAAAGAAATCTAAGACAACTCCCGAACAGGTGGCGGAGATCCAGGGGCCGGAGTGTCGCTCAGGAGGGAGTGAACAGCTCTGGGTCTGTGGAAAGTGCCTGACACTCCAGAGGCCCTGGGAGAGTGGGTTTGGGGAAGGAGACAGGAACTGGAGCCCTCGGAGAGTTATCTTTAAAAGAGCGAATGCGACCAGACAATCAGTGGGTCCGAGCTTCCTGGCACTCCTCGAGCCAGTTAAGCAGAGACAGGGTTGAATCATATATGAGCGTCTATTCCAGTGCTGCCGGCAGCTTGGAGAGCAGCAGGTCATCCACAAACATCTGCTCTGCAGCCTCCCCAAAGCCAGCTGCTTACATAGGGTGGGACAGGGATTACAAGGGGAAGTAGGGATCGCAGGCAAAGGGAAGTAGGCAATGTGGGCTGTGGTGGGACTTCGTTGTTTGGGCAACAAGGTTGTTAATCTTTCCATGATAATAGGCAGTTCTTGAGAATGGACCCCATGCCAAGGTTGACTCCCAGGTCCCAGGGGCATACAATTCCCAGCCAGGTTAAGGTTAAAATGTCTTTCTGCCTGCCCCGCCTTCCTTCCTTCCTTCCTTCCTTCCTTCCTTCCTTCCTTCCTTCCTTCCTTCCTTCCTTCCTTCCTTCCCTCTTTTCTCTCTCTTCCTCCTTCCTTCCCTCCCTCCCTCCCTCCCTTCCATATATTTTTATTGATTTCAGAGAGGAAGGGAGAAAGATAGAGAGATAGAAACATTAATTATGAGAGAGAACCACAGATTGGCTGCCTCCTGCTCACCCCCTTCTGGGGGATCAGGCCCAAAACCCTGGCATGTGCTCTTGGTTGGAATCGAATCTGGGACCCTTCAGTTCACAGGCCGATGCTCTATCCACTGAGCCAAACCAGCTACAGCGGAATGTCCTTTCTTTAACCAGCACAAGGCAATCAGGGTTAACAGCAGGATTAGTATTTCCCATAACCATAGCTAGTCCCCAATATTCTATTTTTGCCCCTACCACGAACAGAGCTAAGTACTTTCTGCAGAATACTGTAAGGTACAGAGAGCCACATCTCCATCGACCTGATTGCATTAAATTGCTCTATGTCACAGAACTTATCTATTTATTTAACAATGAAACAGTTGAGGACAATTCTGAAGTGCTCTCAGGTAATGGATTAAAAAGCTCCATTTGTGGATGAGTATAAGCAATAGAAGGTGTACACCATATTAGCGATTCTCCCAGTTTAAGAATCAACTGGTGAGTTTTAAATGACCCAGAAATGTACATCAGTGCTTTCACTCACAGGTGCAAGTAGTTGAATTGAGGTAGTGGGAGTTTGTGGACATGCCCCTATGATTGCAAATTATCATTGACCTACTGTTTGACCTGTTACTTGACTTCAGATGAAACTTTGCAGTTTAGATACGAAGCATCCAGGGTCCTGATACTAAAAACATGTATGTAGGATGCCTCCTTCTCCCAAAGTTTGTGGGTAAATGTCACTTAAAATGGGCTAAATGGAGTCTTCTGTACCTTCAAGGTTCAAAAACTTTTTTAAAAAAAATATTTTACTGATTTTTTTACAGAGAGGATGGGAGAGGGATAGAGAGTTAGAAACATCGATGAGAGAGAAACATTGATCAGCTGCCTCTTGCACACCCCCTACTGGAGATGTGCCTGCAACCAAGGTACATGCCCTTGACCGGAATTGAACCTGGAACCCTTCAGTCTGCAGGCTGACGCTCTATCTACTGAGCCAAACCTGTTAGGGCTTTAATTTATTTTTAAAATATATTTTTATTGATTTTTACAGAGAGGAAGGGAGAGGGATAGTTAGAAACATTGATGAAAGAGAAGCATCAGTCAGCTACGACCCCCACTGGGGATTGAACCCACAACCCAGGTACATGCCCATGGCCGGAATTGAACCTGGGACCCTTCAGTCGGCAGACTGATGCTCTATCCACAGAGTCAAACCAGTTAGGGTGAGACTCACATTCTACTAGAATGTGCCCACTGGTCTACTATATACAGGTCTGTCAATGATATGACATTGCTGCTTTTCTCACTGGGAGGAATGAAAAGGCAACCTTCCAGCCTCCCTGGAATCTGTGTGAGGAGAAAAGCACGAGCGTCTGACCTTGGCAAGCTGTCACCCCTCCAAACCCCAGTTCACCATCCGTCAAGTGAGGAGCCCACGTTAGGATCACCGTGAGGATGAAAGGAGGGAATGTGTATCCGTGCCCACCACAGACTTGGCACCAGTGCTAGTCTCCTGCTTGTATTGGCATAAAACTCTTAAGTTGTGTGAAAAGGAGGAAGGCTTTTGGTTGACAAAAAAACAGTGTTATCTGCTTGTTCTTAAATTCTATTATAATAATAAAAGGCCACGAGGCATCATGACCAAATGAACGGTCACCATGAGGTGCATGGAGCACCTCTCGGGCCCTCCCCTGCAGCCCACAGGCTCCAATCGCAGCAAGGCTGGTGGCTGGAGGGTGGGCAGCCTGGTGAGCGTGGTGAGGTGGGCGCGGCTGCCAGCGCGGAGGGCAGGTGGGCAGGGCGTGCACAGGTGAGTGGGGCCGCACAACATCGTGTGCTGGGCCTCTAGTGTCTAATAAAAGTAATATGCAAATTAACCATCACTCTGAGACACCTAAGCCACGCCCACCAGCCAAGCCATGCCCCCATCCAATCAGAGCAGCTGTATGCAAATTAACCCAGCCAAGATGGAGGCCGGCAGCCACAGAGCTAGAACAAACAGGAGGCTTCCGTTGCAACTGCCTGCCTAGGCCGGCTGGTCCTCTGCTCAAGCAATAATGTTTCAATTATAGAAGCCACTGAGCTGAAGCAAACAGGAGGCTTCGTAACCTGTCTAGGCCTCTGCTCAAGGTAACAAAGTTTCAATTATAGAAGACAAATAAACCTCAGAAACCTGATTCCAGCCAGCCTCGCTGGGACGTTGGATCAATGGGAGCGGTGGGTAGCCTGAAAACAGCCCTCAGCCCCTCACTCAGGCTGCCCAGGCACCCCAGTAGGGATCCGAACCCTGAAAGGGCTGTGGGCAGCCTGAAAATGGCCTTTAGCCCATCACCCAGGCTGGCCACATCCCCATGGGTTGAGGGTTCCCACTAAGCTCCTCACCCAGGCTGGCCAGGCACGCCAGCAGGTAGACATCCCCCAAGGGGTCCCAGACTGTGAGAGGGCACAGGCTGGGTTGAGGGACCCCCTTCCAAGTGCACAAATTTTTGTGCACTGGGCCCCTAGTGTATAGATAAAGCCCTAATATGCCAGTAGACCGAACACCTGAACAACCAGTTGCTATGACGCGTGCTGACCACCAGGGAGCACGCGCAGAACATGGCAGGTATTGGCCGTGGTGGGATGGTGGGACAGGTGAGCAGGGGCACCAGATCAAGGCGGGGCACTGGTTTCTGTCATCTGGGCAAGCCTCTGGTGGTTCCTGAAAATTCTTTGCTCCCACACGCTGCAGTCTCACCGGTGCTCACACCCGCTGCCGGTGCCAAAGCCGCTGCTCTCACCTGCTCCTGGCGCCGGCTCTGATTGCTTGCCACTGTCAGCGGGTGCAAGAGGTGGCTGCCGTCCCTGATCGCCCCTCAGGGCTTCTCCACCTCCCCCTTTGCCAGAGGGGTGATTGGGGCCGGCAGCCACCTCTTGCACCTGCTGCCAGCGACAGCCCCACTCATCCCCGCTGTCAGCATCAGAGCTGCCGCTTGCACCCACCGGTCCTGATCACTCAGCGCTGTCAGTGAGTGCAAGCGGTGGCTGCCAACCCTGATTGTCCCTGAGGGCGTCTCCATCTTCTGCTCCTGAGGGGCAATCAGGGCAGCAGCTGTTGCTCGCAATCACTGATGGTGCCGGCCCCAATTGCTCTGCACCATCAGCAGGTGGGAGAGAGGCCGGCGCTGTCAGTGTGTGGGAACAGGGCTGCTGGCAGAGAGGGGACCAGGGTCTGCGGGCGTGGGGGCATGGAGGATGGGCTGAGACCCGCCCCTGTGCCCACAGCAGCCTTGTGGCCCACAGTTCTTTTCAAGGTGCACGAATTCAAGGTGCACTGGCCTCTAGTATGTAAATAAAGACTTCATGTCCGAGCCATAGGTGTTGGATTAGAAATGTCAGTTAGGAGTTGAGCATTTGGACCATTTGTAATAAATACTCTTCAGAGCCTGCGTTTTGAGGACCAACTCTCAGGGACTAAAGAAATGCAAGAGCGGATTGGCTTTAGCGCTCACACTGAGTCACCTGAGGCAGAAGTAAAAGAGCAGAGATCGTGGTCTCTGGACTCCAACAAAAGGGTTGCTCTTTCCATCTGGGCCAGCTGTGGTGGCGGAGAGAAAGGTTACTGAATTTGGGTCCGGAAACCCCAGCTTGAGACCATTCAGGTTTAGGTACTTTCTATAGCTGTGGCCTCAACAGCTTAATCTCTGTGTACCTCAGCTTCCTCATCTGTAAATGGAAATAGACCTCTCTCTTAGGGGTTTGGTAAGGCTAAGTGAATTAAGGTATCTTAAAAAGTGTTTCAAAAATTTATAAACAAAAAACAATTGTATCGAGTTTGAAATTATGTTAAAGTAAAGAATTACCAAACAATAATAATAGCAAAAACACTTGAGAAAGAAAGAGTAGAAACCTAGCAGATCTGGGGTTCTTTAGTTTGTTTGTTTTCTTTAAATGTATTTTTGTTGATTTCCAAGAGGAAGGGAGAGGGAGAGAGCTAGAAAGAAACATCAATGATGAGAGAGAACCATTGATTGACTGCCTCCTGCATGCCCCACACTGGGGACCGAGCCCATAACCTGGGTATGTGTCCTGACCAGGAGTCGAACTATGACCTCGTGGTTTCGATGCTCAACCACGGAGCCATGCTGACTGGGCCTCAGCTTACTATTCTCTTATCCGACACTCGAAATTCTACAAAGCAATCACCTATTTCCCCCCAAAATTGTAGACAAAATAGGATTAAAGCAAAGAAAAAATACAGTACCTATCCTTAGAGTTATCGTTTTAACTCCATTTCTAGAATGCCATCTTACCACTTGGTCTCTGTTCCTTTTTTAAAAAAAATATATTTTATTGACTTTTTTACAGAGAGGAAGAGAGAGGGATAGAGAGTCAGAAATATTGATGAGAGAGAAATATCGACCAACTGCCTCCTGCATACTCCCTACTGGGGATGTGCCCACAACCAAGATACATGCCCTTGACTGGAATCGAACCTGGGACCCTTGAGTCCGCAGGCCGATGCTTTATCCATTGAGCCAAACCAGTCAGGGCTCTGTTCTTTTTTCAGACGTGGGCAATGCCTATGGTGAGAACGTGTGACCCCAGCCAAGTCTCGCTGGGGGAGGTCAGAGACTGGCCAGTGCCGGGTGCAAATGGACCTTTCATGTGGTTCTGCCGCTCACAGTGTCCAAGGTGCCACTAAAATGCAGTCCCCACAGGGAAACCCGCAGTGGTGGCCTCGTCACACCCTGCAGGGAAAGTGATTAGCCCTTGCTGTGTTTCGGGCAGGTTCTGCCGTTCCTGTATTGCCACCAGCCTGAGGAGCAGTAAGTGGACCTGCCCTTACTGTCGGGCGTACCTTCCTTCCGAAGGGATTCCAGCCACGGATGTGACCCGAAGAATGAAATCAGAGTTCCGGAACTGCGCGGAGTGTGGCACCCTGGTGAGTGGCCCTGTGCTCACGGTCACCGCCTTGCCCAGCTGAGAAAAGTGTTGCACAGCTCCTCGGTTCACCTGTGCCCTTTGACCTGCCCCTGCCCCGACTTCCTAAAGGTGATCGTCTCAGCCTTTCATAGGTTTCGTAGTTTCATAGGTGTAAGCGGCAAGAAAACAGTCACCCGGTGCCTACCATCGCCTCGTTCTCCAAACCGACGCTTTCCTTGGCTGCCTCCATTTCTTCTCTCCCCATGACTCCCGTGCCCCCCTGGGATGTGGCCTCCATTCCTGCTCCTCTATTGCAGGCACCAGCGAGAGCTTTGACAGCAAAGCCAGGGGCACACTGCACCCGCGCCCTTGACTTGGCAGTGCTTATCTCTCTCCATCACTTCCTCCCGCTGCAGTCTTCATCCTTTGCGACGAGGCGAGCGTGGTTAGGTCATGTGAGTGAGGGCTTGGGGCCATGCAAGAGATTCTGTCTAGATTGTATCTCAAATGCAGTAGTGACGCATAGGAAAAGTGTAAGCCTTTGATCGGGGTTACACTCTGGGGATACTGCTCCAGTGTGTGTGTGGACGGTGGCTTGCAGGGAGCAAAGCAGGGCTGGTGAAGCCAATTTGGTGGTGTCAGTTTGAATCAGGGAAGGAAGCTGAGTTGGGGAGATAGTGTTAGGTATGAAATAAGACTTTTTTCTATGGTGTATTTAGGAGGGAGAAGCAAAGGAAATTGGTGGTTGACTGCATGTGGGGGTGAGGGAACACGAAGTGTCAGAGTGCAAGGTTTCTGAGATGAGTAGCAAAGGTGTTAAAATGGGGATCAGGTTCGGAGCAGAATCCACGGAGTTAAATTTGAGATGTGTAAAAATGTGAACTAAGTAGGAGATACTTAGATATACCGCCTAAAGATCAAAAGAGAGATTATGTACTGAAGGTCTGAATTCCTTTAGAGAATCTTTCATGGTCATTAACCTAAATTATAACCTGTTATACTTTTTCTTAGCACACTGTGTCCCCTTTATAACACTTTCGCCACTTATTATTATGCATTTATGGTTTTTTAAATTGAATATCAGTTATTCCCACCAGATTTAAGTTCAAAGAAGGTAAGGACTGTGTCTGTTTTATTGGCAACTGTGTACCCGGCACTTTGAAAAGTGACTGGCACATAGGAAGTGCTTAATGCAGTTTTGTTTTTAATGTATATTTATGCAAGACTCAGTAATCTCTGCCTGGCTGCCTGGCTACAGAATACATGCACGGTCTTTGGGGTCAAACATCCTAGCATCAAACACTAATTCTCTCACTCACTCTTTGTGATTTGGGACAAGTTATTAATCTGAGTTTTTGGTTTATCTCTGGAAAATAAGGAAAAAGGTAATGTTTGTGTCACGGGATGGTTTTAAAGGTAAATGAGAAAACACATGCTTTTAACATGGTTTCAAACGTGAGAAATGCTCAATATCAAAAGATTTCACCTCATCATAGTAGACTGTTGCTTATTTTTACGTGGACATTTTTTTCATCATATAAAATGTAACATGTCCCAAGTCAAACTCGGGGTATTATTTCGTCATCCTGTTCTTTATCCCACCTTTGGTGTCCGTCAGAAACAAGAGCATTCAGTTATTCTGAGTGGAAGTTCCCTTTCTTTTTTATCCCCCCCCACCCGCCCCCCTATTTCTGCATTTTGCATTTTCTCTTTGGGGTATTTCTTGTGTCCATCTCTTCTGTTTTCTGTTACTCATATGGCCAGGAATACTGCCATTCCTTCGATAGCTATTTTAAAATGTTTTTTTTATTGATTTTTTTTTTACAGAGAGGAAGGGAGAGGATAGAGAGTTAGAAACATCGATGAGAGAGAAACATCAATCAGCTGCCTCCTGCACACCCCCAAATGGGGATGTGCCCACAACCAAGGTACATGCCCCCAACCGGAATTGAACCTGGGACCCTCAGTCCGCAGGCCAACTCCCTATCCACTGAGCCACACCGGCCAGGGCTTGATAGCTATTTTAGATGGTACTTGGAAGAACCCAGGCCACAGCGCCATCCCATGACGCCTGCCTTTCGTATGCCAGTGCTCATATCAGCTTCCTCCCTGCTTGTCTTATGTACGTATCTTTCTCCCCCTTCCATTAGATTAGAAGCAGCTTTACAGCAAGCACAGTGGTTTATTTATTTATTTTTTAAATATGTTTTTATTGATATCAGAGAGGAAGGGAGAGGGAAAGAGAGAGAGAAACCTCAATGAGAGAGAATCACTGGTCAGCTGCCTCCTGCACGCCCCACACTGGGGATGGAGCCCGCAACTCGGGCACGTGCCCTGACCGGGAATCGAACCGTGACCTCCTGGTTCACAGGTCGACGCTCAACCGCTGAGCCACGCTGAGCGGGCCAACCACAGTGGTTTATGTTTCTTCCGTCATCTCTTACGTTGTCTTACAGACTTTTGTCTCCAGAGTGGCCACTGCGTGAACTTACCAATTCGTTTGTCAGTATCTATGGTCCCCAGATTGCTAATTTATGTGAAGAGCCCTTTGCCTTGTTGATAAAAGGACCCAAAGAGGAAGAAGGAAACCTTCAGCACGAGTGGTGAAGAGATGAGAGAGTGCTGGTGGGCAGAGGTGGGCGTTAGAGACAGTGCAACACGCTGTGTCCGGGCAGCGACCTGGATCCGCCCCAGCTTTTACACCTTTTACTGAGACATCCGTGAGGCAAGGACTTGCTTTTATTTTTCGTGCTTCGTGAAGCAACCGTAACCATTTCACGTTTGAGGCTTCACTTTGGTCGCGTGGGCAGCGTGGAGCAGGGCGGGTCGGCCACCTCCGCACGGCCGTGAAAGCTGCCTTCAGCACAGACCTTACCAGTTTCTACCCAAGCGCTGCGTGGAACGTGTGTTGTTCAGCAACAGATCCCTCATGGTCAGGGCTCTGAATGTATATCTGCAGAAACAAGGGCTCTTTCTTTGGCCTTGACAGAAACGGACGGCCAGAGCTGCCTTTCATGTGTGCTCTTAATGGGGCCATTAAGGATGCTGTGTATTGTGAATTCATGGGACACTGGTAGATACATTGGAAAACCAGGGTATTTATAGCTTTTCCCGAGCACAGAGTTTCTTTATACTTGCTATGGATATTCCTAAAGTCCATCCATTTAGTATACTTTTCTTTCTGTCTTTTTTTTTTTTTTTTTTTTTTTTACATTTGCCCCCTTTCTTCCCTCGTCCTCTCTTTTTCCTCTCCCCTTTTTCTTTCCCACTCGCTTCTTTCCATTTAGATAATGGCATTCCCGAAAAGTAAATTTCGGCTAATCTACATCTTTCCACTTTAAAAAACAAAATGCTTTCTAGAAGAACCGAATTCAGTAACTCAACGTTTGGGTCTTCAAAGTGTTAGGGAAGTTGAAGAGTAGTGCTGCTCTGAATAATGCCCTCGCTTTGTTGTGCTGTTTTCATGAATGCATCCTTTTAAAGCCAGCTGACCCCCACTATGACCTTATTTGAAATAATGAAAGTAGCAATCAAGCCGAGTCACACGGACTTCACTGAGCTGCCTTTGAGCAGTGAGTTTATTTTGAATTTGCTTTTGTGTAGGTTTGCCTCAGCGAGATGAGGGCACACATAAGAACCTGTCAGAAGTACATAGATAAATACGGACCACTACAAGAACTCGGGGAGACAGCAGCAAGGTTAGTGTCAATAGAGTATAGTTTAGTGCTAACTTCGATGTGTCTGTAAATAACTTAATGCTGAAACTAATACAAAGTAATATTAAATGTAGATTGTAATAGAAAAATTTTTTTCAATGTTATGTTACAGAAAGGGAAAAAATAATTTAACAGGAAATTTAAATTTTATTGTAAAAAATGCATGTTGTTATGTGTAGGTTCTTAACCATAATACCATTTGTTTTGTGTTTGTTTTTTTAACATATTTTTATTGATTTCAGAGAGGAACAGAGAGGGGAAGAGAGAGAGAAACATCAGTGATGAGAGAGAATCACTGATCGGCTGCCTCCTGCACACCCTCTACTGGGCGATCGAGCCTGAAACCCGGGCATGTGCCCTGACCGGGAATCAAACTGTGACCTCCTAGTTCATAGGTTGGCGCTCAGCCACCGAGCCTTGCTGGCCATTTGTTAATAGCAGTAATTATGGAAGAATTTTGCTCTCTCTGCTTTAAACACTTTGCATGGAGGGAACCAGCCGAGCCCTGGAGAGATGAGGGAAACATCCTCAGATGGTAGATGGGTTTATATTAAGGGAGATCCACAGGCAGTGCAGAACTGCTCACTCCTGCTAGGTCCTGCTTTCTGACTAATACAGCCCTGAAGCAGATCGCAATTGAGAGGTGATTTATCTTTAAAAAAAAAAAGAGAGACATTATTCATCTTTACTTTTCCACCACCACTGCTCAGTTCCCAGTTCATTCCCTCTCATTTTGCTAGTTCCTCCTTAGAAAGTAGGAAGCCACATCTCCATACATCTCCATATACATTCTCACAAGGAGGTCCAGGTCTCCGCAGACATCTGTGTTCTATACCTCTGGGGGCTGGAAGATGGATGGGGCTTGCTAGTAGGTTTAATGGAAGCTGCTGATCTCCTTTTTTTTTTTTTTTTC